>DWQX01000338.1:0-47155 GCA_018245475.1 Pharmacophagus antenor | reverse complement strand
AACCTTATACACTGCCGGCCAAAAGTTTGAGACCACTTTGTACACAGGTTATAATTTGCAAAATATTTTAAATCTGCTTATGATAACGTATGTATATCCTTACTTAATCATGGACCTCATATAATAGAAACTGGACCCATGAAAATTAAAAAAGTCAAACCTAAGAGTAACGGTATTTATGCCTCACAAAATTTCGTTATTGTTTCATGTTCGCTCATCCTATCCTTCGCAGCCACTTTCCTACCAACGAGCAGTACATTAATAACCGTGCTTTAGTTCACTTTTCCAACGGCCATGCGCCGCGTCAACCCTTTTCATTGTTCAAATTGTCGACTACGTGCCGCACTTCAGACCACTATCCTCTAAGCGGTATACGCCCAAAAATCTAGTCCAGCTGGAAGCTGTTGTCAATTCAGACTCGTCTAACACCAATAACGCCCCTTTTCGCATAACACTACATGCTTAGTTAACACCACTCACCGACACATCACACTCGTCGCCTAAAGGGGTGCTACATAAGCTCACACACCTCGTACACACGCTGCGCTCGCATTCCTAGACGGTTCTCCTCGCCCACAGTCCGCAACACATGCTTGATGGTTAGAGGCTGGACACACGCCCACCATTGACGATCGAGTAGCTTTGCATCACCGATCATCCTATTTCACCCTGCCATACTTTCTCGCAATCATGCCAGTTAGCTTCCCTGACGTTTTTGTGTAAATTAGCTCGCGTTTCACTGGATCCGCGGGCCCTGAGCCCGATGAAGCTGTAAAAGTAGTCAAAAATACTAACATCGTTAACATCTGCCGAACACAATCAAGCAAGTACAGCAAGTCAGAAAATAAATAGATATTTACATCTCTTGAAACAGGTTTTATGTTACGGCCGGCGCTAGCCTAGATAATCCTTTTTTTTGGTTGTCGGATTTTTTTTTATTATTATCTCTTTATAATAAAATAGCATATCAGATATCCTGGAAGGTATAAAAATAAAATCAAGTCCAAAACAATTATTCATATGAAGTTAGTTTTTTTATTACAATTTGTAACACCAACTTCAAAATAAATGGCCAAGTACGGGTCGTTCTCGTACTGCGAAGGGCTCTGTACTATAATAATAAAATAAACGCCTGTATTATAACCTTTCTTGTAATATTATCCATGATAAGGGCACAATAAAGTATATTTGTATTGTATTGTATTATATTTCTAGCACGGTTTATGAGATAAAAACCGCAGACAGACGGCGGAGTATCAATAATAGGACTCCAATTGTCACCCTTTGGCTACGAAACCCTAAAAAGAGGGTTCTTGTCGTCTGTTAAACATATTATTTTCAAATAATTAAATTAAGAAAAATAGATTTTAAACATACTCAGTCATATGTCTATCTATTACGGACGTCATCCTTAATATAGATGACCTTGGTCACTTGCGGACACGAGGACAGCGACATTGTAATGAACTTTTTTAAATTCCTGTCTGTAACGTGCATTGTTAGTTTTCATTTAGTTCCTTATATGTTTACCCGTAATTTTCTTATAATAGTTTACTAGTGGGTTCAAAGTTATAATCATGATTTAACAAAATTAGCACCAAAATAATAGTTTTTAGTCTACCTCGCGACCTCGACTTAATGAATAAGTTCTCATTAGCATCTGAAAAAACAATGTCAGCGTAATCCAATAGAGGAAGATGTGGAAATTGCTCTAAAGAAAATTTTGAAGTCGTTTAAGAGAGTGAAAGGAATATAAGATTTTTTAATAACTTCATTAACATGATGAGACCACGACCACTTGCAGTCAATAGGCACTCCTAAGTTTTTTGCCGTATAAAAATACTGAATGCTTACACCATTGTACGGGGAGAGAGGAAGTTAAAATTTAGGGAGTTGTACATATAATGACTACAAATTATCATTGATTGTGACTTCAACGAATTGACCAGAAGCCCAAATGAATCATCATAATCCGAAATACGGTTTAAGTCAGCATTGATAAGATTAATGACATCGGTTATTTCTTCAATTTTAAAGTGACGGTCAAGAAGTTTACAATGTGAGTTATAATAGGAACAAGTTCATCATGGAGGAGTTTAAGCATTTGTAGATGAAGACAATCAACACTACAGTATAGTGAATGTTGTGAACTAAATAACTGTGAACTAATTAAACACACGCTATGCCTAACATACCTTTTTTATTATACATCCTTATTAACTTGATGAAGATTATAGCATTGCGACTGGAATAATATGTTATGATGGAAGACAATAAATATAAAACTATTTATTAAATAAAACCGTCAAGATAGATTTGTTTAATAAATATAATATTATGCAAATTCGTATTTTAAGATAATGTTTCAGAAGTAAAATGAAAAGCAGTCGAAATGACTTCTTTGGGGAATCTTATCTGAATGCTAGTAATTAATCACAAAAATGTGGTTTATTGACATTTTATCAAGTAATGTCGAATCTTAGCGTATTAAATATTTTTTTTACGGGTAAATTTTTTAAAGGTGAAGCTATATATATATATATATTCTTAATAGTCATTAACCATATAGTTTTTTTCAGTTCGATTTTTGGACAGTTTATAGGAATATTTTAAATAAATAGTAAACTGCAGCACTAGTCATTGATGTTTTAGGGATCCTGTATAATTAAAATACAATTTGTATAACATCCTTTCATAATAGAATTTAAGATAAAAAAAAACTTAATTGATATTTTTTGTGTTTTGAACGGAATAACCTTATAAAGAACTTTTTTTTCTCTTGTGAAGGAGGAAGGAAGCTGTGACGAAAATAAAGGTATTTTAAATTCCATTCCGAAAAATCGTAAGCTATTGTGTCCGTTAAACCTTTTTTATAATTTTCCTTTAACAAAACTTACAATTAATATTCATAACAGTACATACTGGTATTACTCTATACTCTAAACGTAATAAGTATTGCCAGATTTTAGTTATTTTCCAAAGAAATGAGCTTTAAATAAATTGTGTCCTAATTTAATGTTTTTAAAAAGTTAATAATTCACTATTTAGTTGAACCATACATATAAAACAAAATATTTTCTAACATCATATTATTTTATCTCCTACTTTAATAATAATACAGATACTGATATATAATGAGTCTTACGAAAATTCCTTAACACTGAAGTGTTTAATGTAGTGAACGAATGAAACTTTAGTCATTGTTTTATTATTGATAAACTTTGTTTAAATTTTTACGTAATTTATGAGTTTCAAGTTAACAAATACTTGAAATCCTGTGTGGGTTTGAAGTAAAAAGGTATCTCAAATAGAATTAGTAATTACGCTTATAATTATAAAATGATTTAATATATGTTTAAGTAACTATATTGAACCAAACAAAAATTTGACTAATTGTCCTATTTTTGCAATTAAAAGTTTATGTATTTATTAAATATTGTCACTGTAAGTGTCATTTATACCATTACTTTGTTAAAAAGCTGAAATAAATTTATTTCGAATATATTGGTTTCAATAAATCAATATTTTTAATATTTCAGGGGTTTAAAAAAATATAGCAACATTTTAATTGTCTGTCTCTATCCTGTACTACCTACCTAGGCCTAGGTCTTTTCCTCACTGAAGTGAACAGATGTAGAAGAGTAAACGATATTAGGTATCTTGTACGTAATGTAATTATGAATTTAAATATTGTCTAACCTGTGTTAGTTTATATTTAATTCACGCGCATTTCTGGAGTTCTTCGAATATGAAGATTTGGACTTCGGAACACACATTCAAGTATGTGACGCAACATGCGCGATAATGATAAATAATAAGTGAAAATTCTTTGTGATAATATTATACCGACATTTGTAAAAATTTTAGCCACCCATGGGAAACAGTTGCACAAGCAGCCTGGCGGAAATATCCCAATCCTATGAATCCTGCAGTTATAGGAACTGATGTGGTGGAGAGGAAAGTTGTTGATGGGGTATTACATACTCATAGGCTCGTTAGTTCTAAGTGGTTTTTTCCTAGATGGGCTCAAGCGGTAAGACTTTGATGGGAACAATTTATAAAAAGTAAAATCATTGTTTAGCTCTTATCAACTTTAACTATAATGATTTTTGTTTATATTTCCCATATTAATTATTACACTCTGGTGTAATAACTTGGTAATAGATAACATTAATGAACCCAAGCTCAAGTTAATACTTCAAATTGCAAAATATTGAGCTTATGCATATTGTGATAGAGAAAAGCTTTAAAATTTAAGTGAATATTATTTTTTATATTTTATCAAATTTTATATATTATTCACATAATTCCAGCTCATTGGAACTGCAAAAATTTGTTATGCAAGTGAAAAGTCTGAAGTTAACCCACTTCAAAGGCAAATGACTTTAAAAACTACAAACTTAACTTTTTGCCGATATATTGCAGTTGATGAAACAGTTACTTACACACCACATCCCACAGATACTTCTAAAACATTGCTAAGACAAGAAGCTGTTGTTACTGTACAAGTAAGTAAACAGTTCTATCTAACCTTGTGATAAATCTACTTTTATAAGAATAAACAATTTATATTTCATCAACATCTATTTTGCCAGTCAAGTAATTGCATGTATGTTACATAATAATGTCATAGTTATTACTGTATTAATGACACAATCAATTCATTCTTTTGACAGTTTTCATAATGCACTAGTTTATGGCTTGCCTTGCAAAGTAGAGGACCTGGATTCGATTCCTGGCTACATACACATGTAACAAAACAACCTAACACAACTACTCAGTTAAGTGGTAGGGTTATTGAACCCTCCCCCTAACGGGTTCCTGCCTTGTCTTGGCGAAGGGGCTTAGTCACCATGGCCTGGTCACCCATGGTGAAGCGAAGAGGAGCCCACCTGGCCGGCCCGTGGCATAGGGCTAGAGGCCACACTAGGTAGGCTTGGGGAGCCTGCTGTGGATGTCTGCCAAGGGGCTGGGTGGCAGCGTGCATTTCGCTGCCTTTACGGCCGTGGTGGGAGAGTAGTGTCAGTCTTACGTTGCCACTATCCATATCCTCTGTAATTAAGCGGTGTCGCACCGCAGATGCGGCTGTGGTGGAGCTGCGGGGGGGAAAAGGGGTATCTCTACCTTCCGTGGCTGAATTACGGTTGGCGGAGGAGCCTAAGACCAGATATACAGCAAGGAGCTTGGAGGACCTGTCCTTTCATGGGCTGATCCTTTCGGCTCCCATGGCCTCTGGGTGACGCACTCGAAGGGGGGTCCATTGCCCGTTTGACCGTAAGAGGCTAGAGAGGCGCTAGAACACAGCACGCCTTACTATTGAAAATAAAAACTTTTGTGGCAAATATACAAAATAACTACAAAAAGTAGTAAAGTCCATTTTAAAAGAGATATACATTAATTTACTTCTAGATATATCTTATGTATTGAGAAAACAAAAAACATTGTTTTTTAGGGAGTACCCTTGAGTAGTTACATGGAAGATTTACTGACTAACAAAATATCACTTAATGCTGGAAAAGGAAGACAAGCCATTGAGTGGGTTATTGGAAAATTTGACTCTGAAATAAAAGAATTAGCAAGTTCTGCTTGTAAGAGCACTGATGAACTACTTTCTCAAACTAAAAAATCATTTGATGACATTACAAACACTGCTCGTAGGTCTATGGATGACATTTCATCTAAAGCTAAAAGATCACTAGATGACATAGAGAAATTCACTAATGCGAATGCAAATCAGAGAAGCTGAAAAGAGGAGTGATTTTACATCCAATAGTTCAAAGTACTGTTTTGTTTGCACAACATAAAGATCATGCATTTTAAACTACAAGCCATTTCAAGCATGTTTGTATGCATTTATCTAATGAAATGGTTATAATATGTAGTTTTTCCAATGTTGACTATCCCAACTGATTCAAAGATTAATTTGTTGTGTATAATCTTAAAGAATGTCTAGAGTTAAAATACAGTTAAATGGTTTTACATGAATAAACAAACATTTATTTACTTGAAGCTGTACAATATAAAAACCACAATTTTTTCATAGCAAAAATGTTAGTGTTTTTTGTTTTATTCCACTTTAATAGTGTGTAAATGTAGTTTATTTTTTTAAAGAATCAAATGAACTATTAAAATAGGTTAATGTAACATACATTCAAAATATTTTTTTAAGATTTTTTTTTTGTAAATGTGATATGTTACTATAATGGAATCAAATGTAATCAACAATGTACATTACAAAAGTAATTATTTCAATTAAAATTTGTGTACAAGGCTGTCTATGACATCTTCTTCTTCATCTTCATCATCATCTTATGAAATCTGTGTCTATGACAAAAAGAGTTTCTTAGGCTTACAATAAAAGAATTAATCTTGAAAATTAGAAAATGAAAAATAAATCCTGAGATTTTTATTTTACAAAGTAATAGCCGAAAATAAAAACTTTCAATTTTGAAATAGGCTTTTTTTAATGTCTTACACATTATTTTTTCATCTTTCTCAGCTTTATTTAAGTCTGGCCTTTAGCTTTAACAAGAATAATATATTACAGACAAGAAATGTCGTTGACTATTAAAATATGGATCATTTCAAATATTTTTCGTTTTTCCTCTTAGCTGCCAATTTGGTCATCCTCATAACCCGAATATTAGTTTTGTGCTGTTTGCACGAATTTTTATATATTGAGTATTTTACATAATAATTACATTGGCAATTGTTTTGAAAATATACAATGTCTACGGTTTTTGTAAGAAATTGATAATTTAATAAAAGTAAATGGCTTTGTAAGTTTTGTCTTAATTTTTCAGTACATTAGAAATGCTTAAGCGAATGTCAGCTTATGTTCAAACTCAAAATATTTTTATGAAACTTATGAGTTTGCGTTTACATAAAATTTTACACATGATCAATAAACTATTTGAACCTCACACTGTCCTACTGTTACACATTTCTTACAACTGCTGGCTGTGGAAATGGTTGAACTTTATAATTCACATGTTACAGCGCATTCTAGTGGCATATTATAACAAAATAATTAAGCAAATGTTGATCTCGTTTTCAAATTTAAACTCGATATAATTTTTATTGATTCCAATTGAATGATATATATTTAAAAATCTGTAAGATCTAACTTTATATAGATAACAATATGCATACTAAGTCTGAGTACACATTAAAACAAACGCAATTTTACTTCTGTTCTTTGGTGGGCATCTGATGATAATAATCACTCCACACCGAAAATCCGTAGTTGTTCATATATTTTCAGCCAACCTATTAAATATTAGCATACTTTATTTCCGTCTAGCTTCTTTCCAAATTCTGCAGTCGTTAAACCACATGCCCGGCGAATTTAAGGCAATACTCTCCAATTTTATTCTTTTGACAGGCAACCAGGAAAACAAATTCTTAAACGAAAAAATGTAAACGGTAAAAAAATAGTTATCGAACTGGATCTCAAAATTTGTATAATAATGCTAAGCAGTGTGCTAGAGCATCGACAGCATGTGCAGTGTGAGTGGCGACAGATAAGGACAGGAGTTGAGGCCACATAAATAACTTAAACTTATGGGTCACTTGGGGAATGATCAGATGGGTCAATGATTTTCTGAGGGCGGCCAAATGTGGATGAAAACGAATTGTAAGAGAGTAGTACACTTAGAAAGTTCTGTATACGACAGTGAATTGATTGATTCATGATGATGGCTTTTATTGTATAAGTTTATTATTCCAAGTGGTAGAAATTGTTTTTTTTATATATCAACAAATAAGTGTTCTCAAATATAAGAACAATAAATTACATTATGAGGATTTAAGACATTTATTTATATAAAGTAGCTCTTATTTTAATTTAATGTAAATAAAACCTATATTTACACAAGTTTTACAAAACTAAGTACTGGTTCCAGAAGAAGTCATACTGCCATTCGGTATTGCAGGTGTAGAACGATTAGCAGCAGCTAAGTGTGATGCTTTGAGCCTATCCAATTCATTAACCCAAGAACGTACATGTTCGAGTCTATGCCATGCCATCTGTAAAACTTTTTGTGATGCATATCCAGATCCTTCATGTGGCTGTCCTGTAGATACTTGAGTTAAATAATTGATTTGATCACTCAATTTAGATTCAACTTGGCTTAGGGTTCTTAAAAATTGTGATGTATTAGTTTCAGCCTGTTTTTGGCTTGATTTTTCTTTACCTAACTCTAAAAGAGCCTGAGCTGAAAGTATTAGATTTAATCATTAGTATGTATATAAAACTACATTTGTAAAATATATGTATTTAAATCTTTACTCAAAATGTAATACTTTTTAACATTTTGCCAATTGCACAGAAACCTGTTCAGTTTCAACTTTCAATCACAAAAAAAAACTCCTCTTGTAATAAACAATGGCAAAATATGAGAAAACTCAAAAGGAGTAACATGAATGGGGTCAGCAAAGTGTTAATAGTGCAGAATTAATATTAAGCAACTATATACACAGAATATTATCTATCTCGGTAACTATAATTGCTTTTAACAACTTTTTTTTTCTAAATCTTTTTGGAAATGGATTAATTACTTACACATATAATTTTTAGTTACATGTACTGATTAATGTTAGTTGAATTACATACTATTGTAATATATAGTTAACAAAATAAATACACCATTGGGAACATTAAACTTGTTTTTCATTAAAAGTTGTTCTGTGTAATATAGTATATATAATGATAATTATATATAATTTAGATAATATACACTGTACTTTATATTGAATATTTTAAACTAAAAATTTTCTGTATTATTGCTACATTCAGTATGTTTGCCAATTTTCATGTTCATCAACACTATAAAAAGTTTCATTGAAATTTGAATCTCTCATTTTTTACTCTTTGGGGTAGAATTTCAAAAACCTTAAGTGATTGTCTACACATAAAAAAGTATATACTCAAACTTCATGCCATTTAGGGTCAGCAGTTTAAACTGTGTGTTGATATAGGTCAATTAGTCAGTGAAGCAATCAAGACTTAAAGAATAATATATATAGAAATTTGCTTGAAGTATATATGCAAACAAGTACAATTTTCATTGAAAAAGAAAAAGAGATAATATGGCTTTCTGGTGTAGATTCAAAAGGTATTTTAAAAATAATTTCAACCTTTAAATTTAATGAAAAATCTAGTTTATTACAGTATAATGACTTGAACATTTTTTTTAATGCAGTTTAGTTACATGTAACTGTATTAATGTTATGGTAAATAATTTTTTTGTAAAATTACAAATTTTGTAAGTTAAATATGATTTTACGTATAAAATGTATAAACAATTCAACTTGTGTATTTCTGAATTTATATAACAATATTTTTCCAATTAAAATCATTATATAGACCTCTTATGAAATTAATATCTTTAGTCTCACCTGCGCATTGCAAACATGTGATTATATCTTTTTCAATATCATCAAGAACTTGAATTCTCTCCATTGGGCCTCCCATTTATAACAAAACACGAATATCGATAATTTTAAAAATATATGTTTATTTACTCATGTATTTGTTCAGTTGATTGTTTATTAGCGTTTCCTAAATAATTTCGCCGACTATTGATATTTTAAAAACGAATGGTGTTACTTAGTAATCTAATTTTTTTTATTTTGTTTATTAATGACCATACTTCAACTAACAAAAACTACAGACCACTTATAATTCTGTCACAGATTATACACTTATTTTGTTATTATTCAGTAACGGGATATACTATAATTAATTAATATTAGGTTTAGGGACACTTTCTCATGGTTTTCATTTTCATTTCGAGGCCACAATAACTTCATACATCGATCCTTATATTTCAGTTTTTAAGTAAAAGCAATTAAAGTAGTTGTTTTAAAGGACGAACAAAACAAAACTGGAAATTCGGAAAATGTTAAATAATTGTTGCTGAGTCAAAATGATACGTCCTCTAAGCCTAGTGTAAAATCATAGAAGGAATATTGATTTTCATAAGTATTGAATATACTATATATATAATATTTCCAATTATCGTTAAGTTTTTTTTTTTGTTTTTTAAAGTAATATAATTTTTGTAAACTTACGTGTGAGGGAAACATATCATTTAAGATTTTTTAACACTGAAAATTTGCACTAATTATAGCGTATTACAGAAACTAATATACAAGTCAAATACATATTTCTACGACGAAGTAAATCAATAATATTTAAACTTTATTAAATTTAAGTACACACTGCTTAACCTGGTCAATAAATGTAAAAATATATGTTGATACAATATATAAAACATAATATTTAAAACATAATAAAAAAATATTTTTTTTATTTTTTTAGCCAGGAGGTACTTATACATCCTCGAGAGAAAATAGCTTTTAAGATAGACAACATAGTGTAGTGCCCAAATGAGGAGTAAACATGATGATTGGATTTTTGTTAATGTTTTAAAATATATTTTTTAGGTTTTTTAATAAAATTTATTATTCAAAAGCTTTATATTTTCAAAAGAAAGAGGCCAAAAATATGTATTTCTACTTAAAATATATTATGTTTAATAAAAATTAAGAGTTTTAAAAGGTGATAACTAATTAAAGAAAATTTTTCACTTATGAATAATATTGATTTTATTTAATAAAAGAAATAATTAATAATCAATGATAAATTTTACATCCAGAAAGCTAAAAGTTTTGTAGGCAAGACTTAATAATGTAGCCATATTGTAAGCTTGTGACGTATGCTGATAAGCATAATTAAATCGGCCATTTTTGTTGCGGCAGTGGTCGGATATGGTAAGTATAAGAGTAAATCACTATTTTTTGGAAAAATCATCATAGATTTTTGGTATTTAAATATACACTAAATTTATTGTTAGCGATTTTAATTAGATTAATATTCTTATTTTTTTTTCTCAAATGATGATTCCACTAGTTAATAAATACGGTTAGAACCTGAATTTATTTGAAGATTTTTCTAGGGCGGACTGATGATATTGTCGAGTAGATATATTATACAATTAATCGTTGTGTGGTTTAAGTTTCGTCTATGTTTTAGTCGCATAGAAAATTTTCGGCGCCTCGTCATGGATCTATGGGATTCTATCCCAAAAAACGATCCCGTCGTCATCGTGGTAAAGTTAAGGCCTTTCCCAAAGATGATCCCAGCAAACCAGTACACCTTACAGCTTTTATCGGTTATAAAGCTGGCATGACCCACGTGGTGCGAGAACCTGACCGTCCTGGCTCAAGTAATTATTGTTATTTAAATTACCAATTTAATTTCTTCATAAAATTTACATTTCAAGTTCTAATATTGTTTTTGTACTATAGAAATCAACAAAAAAGAAATTGTGGAGGCTGTTACAATTATCGAGACTCCGCCAATGGTCTGTGTCGGTGTAGTTGGATACATTGAAACACCTCATGGACTTCGCGCACTGTTAACCGTATGGGCAGAACATATGTCTGAAGACTGTAGACGTCGCTTTTATAAGAACTGGTATGGTGGACTATTAATTAGGATAAAATCATTGATTTATGATATAATTTATACTAATAATAGTTTATAGCTCTCCTCTCACGTGAAGAGGGTTGTGACTTGAATATGCATGCAGCATATTTTTACCATGATGTCTCCGCTCCTCGATGAGGCAGCTTGGTTTTTTTTGCAGCAAGCAATAAAATTTAATTTGATTAGGTACAAATGCAAGAAGAAGGCCTTCACTAAAGCAAGCAAGAAGTGGCAAGATGAGCTAGGGCGAAAGTCCATTGAGAAGGATTTCAAAAAAATGATCCGCTATTGTAGCGTGATCAGGGTAATTGCCCACACTCAAATGAAGTTGTTAAAGCAACGCCAGAAGAAGGCTCATATTATGGAGATACAAGTGAATGGAGGATCTATCGAAGACAAAGTTAAATGGGCCAGAGAGCATCTTGAAAAACCTATTCCTGTTGATTCAGTTTTTGCGCAAGATGAAATGATTGACTGCATTGGTGTTACTAAGGGAAAGGGGTACAAAGGTAACCTTCATTTTTTAGTTTATATAAATCTTATTACTTCTAATTTTTCATTAACAATATATTTCTTTCTTAAAAAATAAGCCATGTTAACTTTATAACAATGACATAATTAAAAGCTCTGTTGCAAATGTAACTTATATATATTCAATATTCTTTAAGGTGTAACTTCTCGTTGGCACACCAAGAAGCTGCCACGTAAGACACACAAAGGTCTACGAAAAGTTGCTTGTATTGGAGCATGGCATCCATCCAGGGTTTCATTCACTGTTGCAAGAGCTGGTCAAAAGGGTTATCACCACCGAACTGAAATGAATAAGAAGATTTACCGTATTGGACAAGGTTGGTATGCTATTATTTTATTATAGTTTATATTTAATTTTGATCAAAGTTCTACTTTATGTGTAATGATGAATATGTTATGTAGTCATTTTTAGCAGACTAGTGTTTATGTATATATTTTATAAATCATTGCTTTGTCTAGTTAACACTAATTTTTTTTCAGGAATCCACACAAAGGATGGAAAAGTCATTAAAAATAATGCCTCTACTGAATACGATTTATCAGAAAAATCTATCACCCCTATGGGTGGTTTTCCTCACTATGGTGAAGTCAACAATGACTTTGTAATGATTAAGGGTTGTTGCATGGGACCTAAGAAACGTGTAATTACCTTACGAAAAGTAAGTAATAGTTACATTGTAAAATTTTGTATAATTTTTATAAGTAACTTCAGAACATTTAAATTAAAATATCACATTTTGTTGAAAGAAAAAACTCTTAAGAGACATTAGCTTAAATAATTTTTTCATTTCTAGTCACTTCGTGTCCATACCAAGAGAGCTGCTCTCGAAAAGATTAACCTCAAGTTCATTGACACTTCATCTAAATTTGGACATGGTCGCTTCCAAACACCTGCTGATAAGGCAGCTTTCATGGGCACTCTGAAGAAGGATCGTATCCGCGAAGAGGCCGCTGCTACTACTACAGCAGCTGCGTCGCAATCCTAAATATTCTTATTTGTTTAAGAATAAATGATGAAAAAAATTTTATATCAATATTTTTTTATTTTTATCATGTTGTCCATAAACAATAAACTTTTCTTATTGACCTATAAATTTCGACAGCGCTTCTAAATATTTGTGCTTTTTCGTCACTGAGTTTTAATTTTAACATACATATAACAGTTCTGAGTCTCAACACAATTTAAATTCAAATGTACGAGTCACGTTTAAATTAAATATATCAATACAGAGTTGACGTTCATTTGCGGATGCTATAGTACTACTGGCGAATTTGACGTAAGCACAATAAATTTCGAATTTCACTTACTGCTGGTGCGGATTCTCTATGGATACTTATGCTAATATTTAAGATTACAAGCGACTAACGTTTAGGTATGGCGGCTACGTAGTTTTGGTTGGGGTATATTTTAATAGCTGTAATGCATGATATTTTCCACATAGACAATCCCTACTAGTCTTCTACTTGTGTTAAGCAGAGCACCAACATAATATTCCTTCATGGGAATAAAATGCTGAATATAATAAAATGGGAGTAAACTGCATTAACACTTGCCGTCCTTTAAAGTGTAGAAAAGCTTCGGTTTGTATTTGTCGTGGAATTAAATAATTTTTATTACTTTTACAATACATAAATTTCAGTTAGTTGATATCCACCTAATAAAAAAATATGAATTAATAATCAATTTGATGGTAAGAAATCATATTTTTATTTATTTAATTATCTAAATTTATAGCTCGTACATGTTATAAATATACCTACAGATTTTATATGCAGCATATAAGCCTTTAGAGATTTATAATAAATAGAAATGATTGTTAAAATGGTGGCCATTAACCCTTTTGTTACCAGCATTCATTTCCGTTTTGTGAGTACTAATACCGAATTTTGCCGGCATCTATTTATCGTTCCTTATATTGTAGTGTTATTGATTTATTCCTCTTATAGTGCAATCAATTCTGTTATATGCGCCTTTAGAAAAAAAATATTTTCAAGTGAATTTCGTATTTGGAAACTAAAATAGAAAATTAAAAAAATATATATAAGAAGAAATCATTACTGAAGCATAATTCAATTGAAACTCCAATATTATATTTTTAAAGGTTCGTTACAATGGTTTAAAATTTTATTTGCAAAATATTTTTACACCGTTATCAGAATGTCACGGAAACGATCAAGAAAAACTCCATTATCTAACGGCTCGTCTGATTCTCATGATGAGAATCAAAATAATATTATATATTACAAAAAATGCAAAATTGTTAAATATGTAACAATTAAATGAGAAAATTCGAACATCAACTTCCATCATGTAATGTTCACACTTCGCGGTGTGCTGCCCAGTGCAGTAGCACCACTTCGGTGGAATGAACTGCGGTAACGAAAGGTTTAATCTAAACCAGGGATCCCCAAAATATTTTGGGTAAGTGACCCCTTTTCCAAAATGAACTGTTACTTCAGACCCCCATGGCCAAATTAACTACTTTTAAGGTCAAACCCCTTATTCATAATCGTCCGCTAATTTAAAACAGCTGTTACAGAGCAACCCCACCAGCGCTAGCCGCAATGTTCAGCCCCTCCTCAGGGGGAAGGTAAATCTCCCCTATCCCCTCTTGGTAAGGCGCGCTGAAACACAGCGCGCCTTCCTCTCTGGCCTCTTACGGTCAAATAGGCAACGGACCACTTTGGGAATCTCTGATCTAAACCATTACAAGCTAGATGCAATTAATATCATAGGGTTGTGTACTATGTGACCATGCCTTTTCAGCTGAAGGCAATTAATTTCCGGAAAATCTCACACAATCTAGCTGCAGAAACTCAATCAGATATTCATTTTCCATTAAAATTATATATGATAATACCAATCAAAAATCTCAATTATTTTGTAAAGTTGTAGAAAAATAATTAAGAAAGTGTAATTATGTAAATCTCTTGATAAAATGATTAGATAAGTTATTGTTAAGTTTAATCGGTGTTATAAAATTATATGAGTGTGAAGTAAAATTAAGAATTTCTATTGTCATTTGCCTCATGTCATACTTTATTATACAATCAACAAACAACTATAACATATATCTATCACTGATATTTAAAGTATTCAAAGCTCTTATACTATTTACTTATGTAAAAATGATTTAATAAATTTTTATTCTTAATTATTTAAATTATCAAAATAGTCATTTTTGACAACATATCTAACACACTGAAGGATTATATTACGCTCTTGCTCTATCTCTCTATTCAATAGTTTTACGAGCAAAGTAGATGGCAACTGATATTTGGGTCTTTTAATTTGTTTTGTATTTGTATATCCAATTTTGACTCTTTTCTCTATTTTTGGTCTAAAAATTTTAGTCTCATCTTTCATATTTATGTTTTCTGTGTCTGTTTTAGATATTACAGCTTCTTCAGGTCCACTGTCGTCATCATTTTTGTCATTATTATTTATAGATAATAGAATTGAATTTCCAATATTTGTTTCTTCTAGTAATTCCTCTTTATTACACTGTGGTTTAAAGTTTAATGAGAGATTGTTTGGCTTGATAACAGTAGGATTTTCAAAAACATCTTCATCAGAAGAACCATAATTACAAATAAGAGATGACAAAGCTCCGCACACTGATGGTTTTTCAGATTTAGGTAAATTCATTATGTCCTCATTAATTACATCATCTTCAATCAAGGATTCTTCATTTGATTTATTATATTCATCATCAATATTATCGTCAATTTGCAGGTGTAGTATTCCAGCAAAAGGGTTAAGTTTAAAATTTTCTGTTATAGGAGGTGCTGTTAGAATTTTTGAGAAAGGTTTTTTATGAATGTTTTTATTACCCAATTGGCGATTATTTTGTCTACCATGGTGTTTACACTTAATAAAATTACTTTTTAATGTTGAGTGTGACTCTGTAAAACAAACATATTTTTAAGTTTTTTAATTATGCTTTATTAAATACTGTTAAACATGTGAATGACGGTATGGGTACAACGGCCCCATATCTATGATCCAATGCTGGTTATGCTGGTATCTACATGTTACATTTAGAGACAGGTGAGACATGCAGGTTCGAATTTACATGATGTTAAGAGTGATATACTTGCCTGGACATAATAGTGATGTATGATGTGAATATTGCAAATCTTTATATATTTTTACTGTCTATTAAATTGTTATTAAGGTCTGTTAAGCCTATATATTATTAAAATCATAGAGCTTCAAAAAGTTGTTATGTCAAAGTTTATGTTTACCATTTGCCTTTTATTTAACTTACCTGGTTTGTATCTTTTTTTATGGTTATCAAATAATCCCAATTTTTCACCCCTTTCTAACTTTTCTTTTAACTCTGCTGCTTTATTTTCAATATTTTGCTTTGTAGGATACTTTCTTTTCCTTTCTTCTCTCCATTTCTTTAATTGCTCAGGATTATTTAAATTTGCTATTTTCTTATACAGGCCAGTTGAATGTTGCATTTGAATATGCTTCGTAATTATTTTAGGATGGGCCACAAACTGACAACCATCTATGTTACATTTCTGGAAAATTGTATAAAAACTTTACAACACAAAAATTAGAAATATGCATTTAAAGAAAAAAATTAACCAAGACTCATTTTACACTACATCCTCCAAATAATTCTAAAAAGATTAATTATCGTTTTTTAAATTATTATTTTCTGTGTAATACAGTGAACTGAATATTGTACTTGCTATGAGTTTACACATTTTCTGTTTAAGATTGGTAGTATAGACAATATTTAAAATAACTGATAAATTTCAAAAACTTTTACAGCTTTTACTACTTACTTGATGTTGTGATTTGTGATTCTCTAAAATTTGTAAAGTATTAAATCCCTTGTCACAGGTCTCGCACCAAAATTTATAATTATTTTGCAAAATTAACGGACCTGATGATCTATAGCGGTTCACTTTAATATTATATGGTACAGAATTTCCTTGGGGTGTTAAATGAGAAGACCATTGCCCGTAGCGTGGATTATGATATGTATTAAAATGTGGCCTAAACATTTTATCACAAAACTATTTTTTAAAAGGTAATTAAGGCAGTACAATTTAAAATAGAAAAGTAATTTTTATGAAATAAGAAGAGGTCTGCGTATAAACTATTTTCATTGCAATACAAATTCATTTACAATATAAATTACAATTTGTTAGTACATGCCTGGTTGTTAAAACAAATCTAAATATTTACTTATATGGCATTTAATAGGTTAAATTTTAAATTATTTAATATATCATAGACAATTTTTTTTTCTTTTCGCCTATGGCCGCAGGCTATAGTATAGTATTTCGACCATACCGCCTAGTCTTTCGTATAATTTTTTCTTTAATTATATATTAAATTCATTTATTTATTTATTATATCTTTCGTAAAATGATAAATGAATTACTTAGTAAATTTCAATTTCTTTTCAAATCTATGTTTTAAGTTATGTCAAGTGGTGTCAGATATATTATCACTTGTTTTGTCAGTGGTCGAATCCGTGCAAATGTCATAGTATACCTAAATAATAACCTTAAATTTTATTAATTTACGACTAATTATTACAAGTATTAAATATTAATATAAGTATAAGTATTAAATTAAATAATTATATGTCCTTTATAAACTCTGAAATGAAACTGTACGAATATAAATAAATTGAAGCATTCATAAGTAGCTCCTGTATGTTCAGCGGGACCTTTTCAGGTTTATCACAAATTTTTAAAAGTTCACCCGACAACCCGGGGCGCAGAATTGAAGGACGAACACTCGTAGAAGAGATGATGTAAAGATTGAACACTTAATATTTGACAATGATCAGCACGACGAACTAACCATTTTGAAACGATGGAGATGGTAATTTAAATGACAATGACCAAATCGCATACTACAAATAATTGATTATATATGAATTTTTTTATTTATGAAGTCACCTCTTTTACAGAACCAAAGTAAAGAGTTAATTTGAACATCCAAACTATTATACCAAGCACCATTTTTTTAATTTTCTATGCAGTTATATGAATATCTCCCCCATGCTTCACACATACGCCGTTTTAAAAGCCTAACTGTGTCTGTGTGGGGCACAGACACATCAATATCAGAGCAAAGTATTAAGTTTTCCATTTCAACATTTTTTTTTGGCAAGAGAATCTGCTTTTTTATTACCCCTACTACAATAATATGCGTTGGTACTCAAAAAAAAACGAACTACTGTTTAACTGTGACAATTCGACCCATAGTTCTTTTATTTGATAAATTATATAATGAGTATTTAATGTATTATTAGTAAAGTTTTTTAAAACACTCATATTATCACTTACTATGATCTGGTCCAACGGGTAAAATGATACCTGGTACCGAGGCTTAGTACTCGCCAGTACGGCTTTATGCCCCAGAGAAGCACCGAAGAATCCCTCTATGTCCTAATTCAACATCTAAAGCGGAAATTAAAAGAAAAGAAACTCATCACGCTAATTTCTTTGGACATAGAGGGAGTCTTCGACTGCGCCTGGTGGCCGGCTATTAAAGTACGACTGGCTGGGGAAAAGTGCCCGGTGAACATGAGAAGGTTGGTCGACAGTTACCTGGAGTGCCGGAGGGTGACACTTCGCTACGCAGGGGAGGAAAGCACGAAAGCAACTAGTAAAGGTTGCGTACAAGGTTCGATAGGTAGTCCATTATTTTGGAACCTACTGCTGGATTCCCTACTGAATGAGCTAGAGGATCGAGCGGTATACTGCCAGGCCTTTGCGGATGACGTGATATAGGTATTCAATGATGAGACGGCGCTTCAAGTCCAGACGCAGGCCAATGCTGCCCTCGCACATGTGCACGCCTGGGTAGTCAGACATAACCTTAAATTCGCTCCCCGTAAGACTACGGCTATGGTGGTGAACAACAAGCTTAAGGGCGACTCCCCAGAGCTGATCATGGGCGGGGTCGGCATTGGTCTGTCTCGGGAGATTAAAGTGCTCGGTCTTACCATCGACGACAAACTCACGTTCAACTCGCATGTTGAAAACGTGTGCCGCAAAGCGCTTGGTATGTATGGCCGGCTCTCCAGACTGGAAAAAATTCAGTGGGGATTAGAACCGGTGGTCATCAAAACCATTTATACAGCAGTAGTGGAACCCGTAATCTTGTACGCGGCCAGCACATAGGCTCAGGCTGCAGAAAAGATTGGAGTGAAAAAGCAGCTAAATGTTGTTCAGCGGGGATTTGCACAAAAAATTGTAAAAAGCTACCGCACGGTCTCTGGGAACTCTGCATTGATACTTGCTGGGATACTACCGCTAGATATTAGGATTAGATAGGCAGCGAGCCTATATCTAGCCAAAAAGGGACTATCCTGGCAGGTGACAATGGACAGGGAAGTAGAGAAGACCGGTACCGTATACCAACTCGGTACACCCCGCTGAACATTCGATTGAATTCCAATGCTTGGTGGGCGGCGCGGAAACGGACCAGCACACCATCGGGTGCCTAAAAATCTACACCGATGGTAGTAAAATTGAGGGTATGGTCGGAGCGGCGCTATCCATTTTGGAGGGCGCCGCCGACACCAAAGCCCGAAAACTCAAGCTGGATCCGTACTGCATCGTCTACCAGGCGGAATTGCTAGCGTTGAGAGTATAGCGGAGGCTTGCAGCATCTTTAGCGACATCAGAACGGCCCTACAGGCCATAACAAGCGGAAATTCCCTCCATCCCCTAGTATGTGACACCATAGCATGAATCTGGACCCCGTGTTGGTCCAGATTATGACAGGACACGGCGGGTTCTCCGAGTACCTGAATCGTTTCAGGTTCAAGAAGTGCCAGGCGTGTATATGTGACCCAAACAGCAAAGAAGACGTCCCACATCTTCTAACAGAGTGCCCGGTGTTCGGCCTGGAAAAAACGTAGGTAGAAATGAAGATAAAAATGAGGATAACTAGAGACACTATAAGGGGAATTATAGAAAGTAGAGAAATATTTATAGAATATTGTGGAAAAGTAGGAAAGAAAACGATAAGGAGAAATAACTAAAAGAAAAGCAAAGACACTATTTACAACTTATAAGAAAATACAAAAAAGGACAAAATAAAAGATGGATATAGTCCCTGATTACCATGTCAGAGGAACATGGAGAAAAAAAAATAGATAACATGCGATCCTAACCTTTTTTTTCGTGCCTTCGCGGGGCAATGGCAGATTATGGCGGACTTGCACTAACTAAAACTCCCACGATGTTTCCATCTTCGGCGCTTTACAGTAGGGTCACGGGGACGCTTTCGCACACTTCCGCAACCCCACCAGAGCGGACTTATCGGTGCCGGCAGTTGTAGTGGCGATGCTTGGAGGTGAGAGAGAGTGGAAAGCGGTGGCAGCCTTCTGCGAGGCGGTGCTGGAGCATAAGGAGTTGGCGGAGAGGGCGCGTGAGGAGAACACCCAGGCCGACCCTATGCGCCGCAAAAGGTTGGGGCGAAGGTGTAGGGACAACGTCCGTTACCTTCCCCCCTTAACATGTACCTCTGGGCGGCAGACAGTGGGGACTGTTTGCCGCTCGTTTAAGAGGTCCCGGAGGTTGCGGCGGTATGTCACGTGTTCTGTCGTGGCCGCTTTCGCTTTGGGAGCATTAAGAAGTCCGGATGCGGACGGGTCGTCATGCGACGTTACGGAAGACGCGCATCAATGTTCCCGTGACGTCGTGACTCGGCGACGAGGCGGAACACCGTGGTGGTATTAGTGAGTAGGACGCCCTTTTTTATTTTTAGGGCAGAGTCCCACACAGGCGCTCCCTTCTCCAGGGGGGTATCGCGCGTAAGTGCGTTTCCACCACGTTAAAAATAAAAAGGCTTCGCCTCCAAACCTAAATCGGCCGCAGAAGGTAGGGTTACCCTTTTTCCCCGCAGCCCCACCGCCGTCGCATCTGCGGTGCGGCACCGCTTAGTCGCGGAGGATAGAGAGAGCGGCAACGTAACACCGACACTCGTCTCCCTCCGTGACTCCACCACGGCCGCAAGGGTAGCGAATGTCACGTTGCCCCCGCAGCCCTTCGCCACATCCGTGGCAGGCTCACTAATCCCGCCTGGAGTGGCCTCCTCGGGCCCGTTGGGGGGAGGGTTCAATAACCCTACCACCAGCCTAACACAACTGCGTAGTTGTGTTAGGAGAGTTTGATAGGAACAGACATAGGAAGGACAACACGAAAATTTAATATGATGAAGGCCAACTGGGACAACTTTCGAAGGAAACTCGCCCAAGTTTGGATTAAGGAAGGAGTAAATAAAAATACAATAGATGGGATTGAGAATAAAGCTGAACAAAAAAAGATTCTAGGAAAATATGTAAATTCCGTAGTAAAAGTATGTGAAGAAGAGATGCTAAAATTGAAGAATAAAAAGAAAATGGGATTATCCTGGTGGACCAAGGCTCTGTCGGAATTAAAAAGAGAAGTGGGTGCAGGCTCGCAGAGAGTGGGTCGTTGCGCAGTACGTAGAAGCGAAGGAAGAGGCTAGGAAGACTTAGGTCTCCAGTTGGAGAAGTTTCTGCAGTAAGCAGGATCGCGAAACGCTATGGGAGGGGATTTACAGGATGATGGCCCGCACGACCGTGAGGCAGGAGGACGTCCCCCAGATTAAGGACGGCGGGAGGGTTCTCGATGAGGTATCGTCGGCCCTAACACTGGTGGACACGATCTACCTGAAAGATAGGCCGGAGGACGATAAAGAAGAGCAGAAGCTGGTAAAACCGCAAGCGTGAAAAATAAATGAAAGAGCCCAAGGTGAGACTTGGGTCCCCCCATTTACAAGAAATGAAATGTAAAGATCTACCGCCAGCTTCAACCCTAAAAAGGCACCCGGTGGGGACGCACTCACTGCGGATATCTGTGCGGAAACCATCGCCCTGGTCCCGGATATCTACCTGACTATAGCGAACAAATGTCTGGCACTCGCCTACTTTTTAGAAATCTGGAAAGTGGCGACGGTAGTGGTACTTAAGAAGCAGGGAAAGGACTACATACACTCCAAATCGTATAGACCGATAGGACTACTTCCGGATTTAGGAAAAAAATTTGAAAAAAATATTGTCCGAAGAGTCCTATTACGTTATGCCTACGATCAGCAAGAAAAGTATGACTTCATGCCCCAGCGCAGCACCGAAGACTCCCTCTATGCCATCATGCAACTAGTCAGAGATAGGATCCGTGAGAGGAAACTGGTTCTGAAGGTTTCACTTGACATAGAGGGAGCCTTCGACAGCGCCTAGTGGTCATACTTTGTGCATTGGCGCGCTCAAAGTGCCCCGTGAACTTATGGAGACTCGTGGACAGTTACCTCGAATAAAGAATAGTTCGCCAAAGATACGCGGGAGTAAAGTGCGCCAAAGCAATACCAAAGGGGTGTGTGCAGGACTCCATAGGGGGCCGTCTTCTGGACTGGACCTGGACCCATTGCTAGCAAAGTTGAACGATAAAGACGTTCATACCCAGGTATTTGCAGAAGATGTGGTCCTGATTGTCTCGGGGGATACCGGAACGGAA
The DNA here is from genome assembly GCA_018245475.1 of Pharmacophagus antenor. NCBI lineage: Eukaryota > Metazoa > Arthropoda > Insecta > Lepidoptera > Papilionidae > Pharmacophagus > Pharmacophagus antenor. The sequence goes on along the minus strand of DWQX01000338.1, from coordinate 24,603 downwards.
ATCCAGGAACGGGCCAATGCGGCGCTCGAGCATGCTTGGGCGTGGGGGGTCGTAAATAAAGTTTGCACCTCATAAAACAACTGCAATGGTCATAACTAAAAAATTGAGATACGTCTAAGCATGGGCGGGCGAGGCATTGGCCTAGATAAGGTACGGCGGGGATTCGCACAAAGAATGGTGAAGTCCTATGGAACAGTTTTCCTAAACTCAGCTCTACTGCTCGCCGGGCTGCTCCCTCTTGATGTAAGAATGAGGGAAGCAGCGCTGCTCTATGAAATCAAGAGGGGGTATTCCCGGGAGTAGTGGGAAATAGGGAGGTCGAGACCCCTATACCTTACAAAGAGATAACGCACCCCGCGGAGCAATATGTCCTACAGTTCCAATGCCTGACGAACGGTGCAGGGGTGGACCAGCTTGAGGCAGAAGTCGACATATTTACGGACGGAAGCAAGATCAGTGGGAAGATAGGTGCGGCAGTCGCCTTATGAAAGAACACCGTAGAAAAAAGAAGGAAGAAATTAAAGCTGGATCACCACTCACAGTCTTCCAGGCGGAGCTGACAGCGCTAAAAGAGGCTACAGCAAAGTCCTGAGTAGCGGTAAAGACAGCTGCAATATTCTTAGTTACTCTAGGTCTCCGTAGGAAGCATTGGTCCGCGGCGTTTTTCTCTATCCCCTTGCGATAGAAGCAAGAAAAAACATACATAAAGCAATTGACAGAGGTAATTTGTTTAATCTTTACCTGGTAAAGGCGCATGTAGGGATGGAAGTAAATGAAAGGGTGGACCAGCTAGCACAGGAAGTTGCGCTGGGCACAAAAACAAGACCAGATTATGACGCGTGTCCAATCTCATTCATCAAGGGACAGATAAGACAGGAGTCGCTTGATGAATGGGATACACGCTACAGAAATGAAGGAACCGCCTCCACTACATTACAAAGTTATTTTTCCCTGACACCATACAATCGTACTCTACAATAAGTAAAATAAAACTTAATCCGGTTCTTACCCAGATGCTCACGGGGCATGGCGGCTTCGCGGAGTATCTGGGACGATTCAAATGTAGAGATAGAACCTGTTACGATTGCGAACCTGGAAATGAGGAGAATATATTACATCTAATTGTAGAATGTCTTATTTATGCAAACCTAAGAGCGAGCCTAGAAATCCAACTAGGAACAGGAATAATTGAGGACAACTTGTGTGAGCTGGTAGCAGCTAAACAAACAGGCACTAAATTTTTAGCTTATTGCCATAAAAGTGCAGTAAAGGTCATTAATAAACATAAAACGCGGTAATAAATGGTAAACTGCCTTGTGTAGAAATATACAAAACGGGGACCAAAAGGTATGGCATAAAAACAATTGAGATAGTTAAACTAGAAGATAAACTGTAATGATGTAATGCATAATACACAATGAAATAGAAAGAGTAAATGACGTAGTAAATTACAGAAGAATTAATGTGAGGGAAAGATTAGAATGAAAGAGAAAACGAGGAGAAGATAGAATGAAAGAGAACTAATGAATGATTATAGAAAATAACATCCTGTAAAAAAGGTTCCTAAATTACAAAATGTTAGGGGAACGAGAAATAATATTTTTATTAAAAAAAATATATATGACATTCAATTGTTATATATTACAGCAGAAATACTATGATTCTGTTTACCGAATATAACAACTTTAGATTTAAGAGGATTAACACAAAGATCAAGGCAACAGAAATATTTATACGAATTTGCTAAAGCAGCATTAACTGATCCAACAACCTGAGAAACATCTTCCCAGATGCATAAACAACAGAATCATCTGCAAACTGTAGGTTTTCAACTCGGACTAATATTATGATAGCTGTCAGAGTAACGATTGTATCTTTTTTTAGAAGAATTTTTGGCTTGGTGAACCTTTAAGCCAATAGTTTCAGAATATTGATGGTTAAAACTATTTGTGAATTTAAGTATGTGTTATAACGATGCTCTCGTGAACAAAGAACATTTTATCAACCATGTTTTAAGTAAAAAGACATTTTTTTTATAAACGATTCCTTAATAACATAAAGATCAAAGAATTTATTATAATTTGAAATGTGTTTATCATCCTTAAAATCAAGTCAAGAAACTTGTACAGTGTGTAAACATCAAAAATTTTTTGGCAAGTTGTTAACAACCATATAATTGAAAAAAAAAAGTTAATGCTGAGCTCTTTAGTCTTGTTAATCTATGAAATCAGAATAACAGATGTCTGTTTATCGACAAATGCCAAAGTATGTTTTTGAATGATTAAAGAATATACATAAACACGAATACTTATTTTTATAGTGATTGCTTAATATAATTACAAAAGAATGAACAATTCTGCTGCTAAGGTATTGCGTATTCCTTAATTATATATTTTTTACAATATATGCAGGATCTAGAGCAGTGTTTCCCAAGGTTGTAAATTACGGCGACTTTTTAAATAAATTAGCTAATATAATTAATTGCATTTCTTTGTTTTTAGGAGCATAGGTTAAAAATTGCATGGGTTTGAGGTCAGAAAATTTTTTTACTCAATAGAGGGACATTGAACCAAATAGGTTGGGAAACACTGATCTAGAGCCATTTACACAGATTTACTTTTAATATTTCGAGAGAGGTATAATTCCAATCGAATCTTGAGTTACATGTACTATTAGGGTTTAGCTTAGGCTACATACTTGCTCAATAACATAAGACATATATTCGGTTTCAGGTTGGAGAAATATTTACTGAGGCAGGTGCTGCATTTAACAAATTGGCAGAAATGATTATGTTATTGCACCCATTGGCAGAAGCTTCACAGAGGTAAATTTTAATCTACATTTTTATTAAATTTACTAAATATATATACACATATATATGTTAAAATCTCCAGGAAATCATTTTTTTTCTATTAAAACTATATATTTATTTTAAATGTGTTTTAATTTTGGAATGGGTACACCAATGCTGCTAGTTTTCAATTTGATTAATATTTATTGCATAGTACACAGACCAAAACTCCGATAAAAAGGAAAGCACCAGAAGACAGATCACCATCAACTAGCAACAATACTTCAGGCCAGGTAAAAATTGCATTGTGTTCTGATAAAACTGGTTTATTTAATAATAGTAAAAATAAAAAAAGTTGTGAAATATGTTGGTACTAATATTGTAGATTTCAAAATTCAAGACCTCAAAGCCTAAACATTTGATTATCCGTTTATTTTGACTGTCTACATGGTGCAATGGTTTACGGTTAGTTTTATAACAATGAAGTGTTTGATCTAGGGCCATAAGATTATTGGATGATTTTTGTTGGGTTTTTTGCCATACTTCCATGAATGGCCATCATTGTTACTACATCTTGTGAAAATGAGGCTAAATATTAGACTTGCCTAAAAATTATTTTGTTAGGGATTAATGTAAAGCTATGTCTACATTGAATTTGCTAAAATCTTTATCTTTTGTTGGGATTTGATTTGTAATTTGAAATAGTATAAGGGAAATTTAATTTCTATCTTAATTTCATCTAGTAGTAGAAGTAGTAATTGTTTGATTACTGCTAGTGGGTAACATTATATTTTTACAACATAACATTCAATTTTTTTTCTCTGGATAGTAACAAAAACAATCTTATTATTTTAACTGTAGTAATATTCTGCTGAATTAAAAATAATACTAGCTACAAATGTTGTATTGGGACAATGGTAGTCTCTACTATTATTGCATGTTCTGTACAACTTAGTACATAGTCAGTGTTAAAAAAATAACCTTGTCAATATAATTGACTAATTACACATAACATTTTCAGGTAGCACTTAATACTGTTAGTGTACAAGAATCTAAAGATACAGAAGGAATAACTAAAGATGTTAAATTGGAATTTGAATCAAGTACTGAAGATGTAACAACATAATAATTCAATCAATCAATTATTTATTTTAAGAATAAACTTAATTTTGTTTATGTATTTCAACATCTTACTCCTATTTTGCTTCATATATGAAAACTTTGTATTATCCGATTCCATTTCGATGGAGCAGACTCATATACTTTGGTCAATCCGTTACTTACTATAGTGTGTTCTATAAATGATTCAACATTATTTCTAATTTTTAGTGATTCATAAAATGGAAAATTATTTCCTGATTTCTTCATCCTTTTTTGAGCATTTCTGTAACATTTCCATGGTTGTGGTTCAATTATTATTGCCCTTGTATAATCTTTTATATATTTTAAAAACTCAAATAATTTGTCGTCACCATTGTTAATATGTATCCACATTGTTACAGAGAAGCAAAATACAATATCAAATATTTTCCTTTTGTGTGAATTAAGATATTGATGAATAATTTTTTGATCCTCTTCATTCATAATGTCAGATTTTATAAATAATATGTTAGGAATATTTGTCTGCTCATTTGCTCTTTGTATCAAAAATGGGTCTATGTCTATTGCTAATATATAAATTTTAGAATTTGGGTAAATAAAGGTTTTTAGATATTCATGCACTTCTTTTGTTAGTTTACCTATATTACATCCAATATCTAAACACACAATATTTTCATTTGCAACAGTTTTTGGGAACATTGACTCATGAAGACTTTCTATTCTTTGATTTGAGTCGTGAAAGGAATAATAGTTGATAAAGTTCCCAAATTTTACAGCTCCTGGGTCATTTCCAAAATAGAAAAGATCATTAACATCAACAACCATTTTACTAATTAAAAAAAGGTATAAACTAAACCTCAAAAAAATTATGTAATGAGATATTGTTAAATGTCAATTTTATTTTCAGTGCTACAATAAACAATTGCCGACTGATAAAAGGTATTGGTTATATTTATTTTTTGTGCGTTATCGATTTCTTTTTAAAACGATTTATGTCGGACGTATTAATAATCTTGACGGCTAGATATTTTTAATTAAGTGTTGCTATATTCTACATTCACTTTGCTTTCATAGATAAAAAGGGTTGCCCTTTACATGGCAATTATTTACTTTCAAGGTTAGAGATATTTTGCAAAAATGATACTATATCATCTGATAGAACAAGAATTGAAAAAAAACTAGAATTCAAAGTGCCTACATAGTAGAGAAATGTTTCGTACTTGGCATCTTGGCATTGTGCAAAAAAATACCCCCCGCCATCTATTTTAGTTTTTATATATTTAAATTGGTGACAAAATAAATTATTATATCCTAATACCGGTAGAGGGCAGTCTATTAGATTTAAATATAAAATTTGTGAACATCGGTCGTTAAATGATGTCAATTACAGATAAATAAGAGACAACACTTTCTTTAATGTTTTGGTTAGGTAGGTAACCAATGGTTCAACCTAGTTTATTCCAATAAATGGAATTAACCATCGGTGGTCCATAAGGAATTGTGGTATCGGGCGAAATGAGACAACTGTGGTACTCGTAAAACGAATATAGTAGGAGCCTTGTAAAAAGCAGAACAGTGACTACCTGTTACTTCTACGGTTCACCACGTAGTCAATGATGCGGCATAATGACGTATACAATGTTATTGAAGATTCCTTAAATAAAGCACCATAGCGCATTCGGGAAAAAATTAATATAGGATGTTTTTGATTTTTGATCAAGAGTAAAGCTGTAAGTTGGTTCTAAAGAGGTTTTAATTCGATACCTACATTTTTATGTATTACGACTACGCATAACAATGTAGTTTGATCTTGATAATATTTGATGTTGGAGAGAGAACGCATCTTATAAAAAAAAATCAACCCTTATAAAAGGAAAATAGAAAAACCTGATTTTTAATTTGTTAATATTGACTCCCATAGCCTTTAACTTCTTCGTGTTTTTTTCTAATTTTCTATTTATTGTCGGTTTGATTTATTTTTTTCATGTCTTATTAAAAATTGTTGTAGATGAGCCTTATTTAGATCAAATCACTTACTATCATCATATACATTAAATATTTTCTCACAAATATTGCAATTATCTGCAAATTATGTAGAATTAAATGAAAAATGTATGAAGAACGCAATCCTTTATGTTGTCCATCAGTCAAATATGATTTTTCTAATAAATGCAATATAATTTTGTTTGTAACAAGTTAAACTCTGTGCGGTGTTTATTTCGAGCGAGAAAGTATTTATATATGACACGCCCTTTTTACTTAAAACAGTAAGGCACAATGCCACAAGCAGTCAGTATTAGTAAATCTTAAGGAAATGCTACGGTATGAGTAATTTAATGGCAACAAATGACCTTTCATCAAACGCAGCACCACGATGCACATCTTGAAGTAATTACAATATAATTATAAATTTATACTTTAATATGACATGTTCATCAACTTTAAAAATAACCCTATAGGATTGGACATCAAGGTTATCTGTCTAAATCGGAATATTAGTAACGTAAATCCTTATAATTTACTTATTGTACACCAGTAGGTGGGTGCTTTTCGCTACACTCTTACTTTCTTTTCGTTAACGTTGAACGTATGTAGTTCCTCTTATTAGCTGGCAACTATCCGTGACGTCGATGGTAGGCTAGAACTGTCCGAGGCCAAGTTTAAGCGTAAACAGACCTTATACTTTGCGGACGTGTAGATAAAGTCTGAAATAAATGATTTCTTTATTTCGTTTACGAGTAATACGCAGAAGGCGGTCGTCCGTGAGTGAAACTTAAGCCTGAATGGTTCTAACTGGACACGCAGTCATTCGTAATTATAATTTTTCACACACACACATGTGATAACACACAAGTATAACGTATACATACAGCTTAGTTTTTGTTGGGCATTTTATTGGAGAAATTAGTTTGGAAAATAATTCTCAATCATTTTCAAGTTCAGTTACGTAAGTGTGCGTGCAGAAGAATTGGTGCGGAATGGCGGATGTTTGGTGGTGCTTGTCGACGGCATGCGTAGCCGTTATAAACTCCACGCTCGCCGTATCGACTGGCAGTTGTCGTAAGACCACTCTCATACACGTCATTTTTTACATTTTTTTCTATTGTGTTTAATTTGAAAAAAAAAATGTGTTCTTCATTTCGGATAGCCCTTTTACTTATTTGCGCAGTTGTAGTTTCCGGTCATGTCCATGGATCCAGAAGATCCCGCAGAATGGATGTTGAAGATTACTCTCAAAACGAGGTAGACAGCGGTAGAGCTGATGAAAGTTCTTGGTGGCAATCGCCTGAATTTGCTATGTTACAAAAAGTGTACGATGACTGCAGTGCGCAAAAACATTTAACAACATGTTTGAAGGGTAAAGCCTTAAAGGTACTCTCGAGGGCAGTGGAACAGGTGAATAGAGTGCATTTAGTGTTTAAAAATTAAAAAGTGTACAGTGATTGAGTATTCTAATACTTTAACATTTTCTTTAGGATAATGTACAATTGGCCGATGGATTGACCTTGGTAAAGCAATCCGAAGCATCGCCTCCACTAGCGGAGCCTCGGTTCTTCCCTGGTATATCAGCAGAAGAAAAACTCGATACCATGTTACGCAGAAAATTCGAACAATTATTAAGTACGCATTCTGTGTCACTCGATTTATCATCGGAAGGAAGAGGGAGAGGTGAGCGTATTATTGCCGAAAATTTTCTGTTTATTTTCGTGACATAAATTAATATAAGATTTATTCGTTGTATTCAGGAAAGAAAGTCCTTCCATACCTTATGCTGGGTGTATTCACAACCGTCAGCATAGTGGGAGGAATGGCTCTAAAGACCTTGGCTATCATTGCTAGTAAAGCATTAATCGCCAGTAAGGTTGCTTTGACGATTGCCGGCATTATTGCCCTGAGAAAACTGTTCAGCCAAGAAGGGTCTACTGCTGAAACAACATTCCAAGTTCACGCAGATGGACACCATAGGTGAGTAGATTTAAATAAAATTCAATTATTTTTTAACTAAAACAATCAATAAAAATATCTAATTTTCTCTAGATTTGTTCTTTGCTTTATTAAAATATTTTTGCTTGTTTGTATTTATACTTCTACATCTTTATTCTAGTCTTTAATTCGAAGGCGAAATCTGTACGTGGTGAGGCCAGTTAAAGAAGGTGCGCTAGATCCTTACCTATACAATGGGAAACAACTAATTTCTAGCGCCTGACAGTAATACTTCGTTCACTTCCTGGGTGATGACAGCTGGTCTCCTGTGCTGAAACAAAAACCTTAACCTCATGCCAAAGTATCGTCCTTATATTGGGATAAACTCGAAAACACGATTTCAAATCTATGTCAATAAATAATTTATGATAATTTATTTGTGACTATATTAATAGCTATAAAGAAATTTAAAATAATTTACTGAAATGATGTAAGATACAATAAAGTAATTTATTATGATTGGTAGTTTAATTTTACGCGGTGTTAAAAAGTTATTCTAAATTTCTATTGATAAATAAAATTTATAAATAAAGACTAGCAACGTGAGTATGTTTGTATTTTTAAACCTTACGTGGAAGTTTCCTATCATTATGTTGATGTTATTTATATGTTGACACTTAATTTAAGAAATACTGCAAGATAGATAAATATCGTTGTTAACATGTAAACTGTGGTGATAATAGTGAGGAGGAGCTCCCTGTAATTTGTCTCTATTGTTATCAGTTGAACTATCTAAAGATCATTAATTGTCTTATAAATATACTATGTAAATAATCCTATTTGTATTATAATCACTATTTGTTTACTGTTTCAATTAACATACATCAAACGCTTTCTTTCCTCGCTCCAGTGAAGAAGAATAGAAGAAATATGTCGTTTTTCCGTTAAGTGGATGCGGTAGCGTACGTGGAAAGTGGAAAGTTACAATCGATTCACTGCACATGCATGCAGACTGATATAATGAAAAAAAATGTTTTTGACTTTATTAAACACAAAATAGGGTTACTTATAAATACAAACTTTTAGACGTTGATGTAACATAAACCGCGTTAATCGGTTAAACGTGAACATAGTTTTGTTAGATTACGACGACATTCGCAGTGACATGGCACGTCCGAGTTCCGTTTTACTAATTTAGCAGCTGTGTTAACGAAGTACATAATCAGCTATTTTACATCGAGTAGAGGTTTGAAGCGAAGTGAAGCGTTTGTTCGGATGCGGAAGGTCAGCTCGTTGATTAGTCGTGAGCCGGTAAAGGCCGACCACATTGCGCGTTTGTGCGCCCGGACGCTGTTTATAATGCAGATATGTGTTTGCCCAATCGGTGCACGCTAGGTTGGCTATATGGCATAGTTAATGTGGCCGGAGTCTCTTTGCATACGCAAATATAGGGCGGACGGTCCAGCCCTGATTAAGCGGTGCAACGGCGGTGACGTTGGCTTCATTTCTGCTTTAGAAACAGCGCGTCACTTGATTACTTGCCAGGAATTTGCGCGTGCATCTTTTCGACTTTAAGAGTTATTGAGTTTATGTGTAACATATTTCCACTGCTTTATTCAAGTTGCAACGGATATTCGATATGGAATTATATACAGATTTTTTTCGACGAAGGTACAGTGAAGTAAAATTATTAATCGTATTTAAATATTCTTTCATATGTTAATATAGGTAGTTGTTCGATTACAGTGTTATATGTATGTATAACATATACGGAAATTATATCAAATATCTTTGTACTAAGCGCCCAGTTCCGAAACGTCTGTAGGGGATTGGTTGTGGTGTCAGATGCATTAGCTAATATTAGCGACTTACAGCATTAAGCTCCAGGTGTCGCCTGCCAATCTGATTCCGCTTCAATACTTGATGACCGCTAACATCTGAAAATAGGCCAATGCGTAATGCATACGCTTACGTTTATGTTTGCACTATATATATTCATAAATATTTTTAAATATACATGGATTATGTCGCGTTTGTAAAATGATAGCGGGTAGAAGTAAATAAAATTTAGCTATCAAATTTTATAAATATACTAAAAGTATGTCAGTACATGCAATAGCAAAACGATATTGATTTTTTTGTTATAAATATTGTAGGTTCACTGAATATAATGTTACGGGACCGGGAGCGTCATTCGTAGAGCGAAGTTACTTTACGGGCGAATGGTCAAAGTATCCGACATAAACCTATTTTGTTCTCTTCTTATATTGGATGTACGTTCCCTTCTTCACCCGCCGTGCCGCTGTCCGCTGTCCTTTAAACCAGGGCTGCCTGAAATAGATTTAAATAAGTTAAGACAAAGAATTAAAAAAAGGTAATTATTATTCCTACATGCAATGGCAGGTTTGGTTTGAATAAGAATATTTAATTCATCACCAATGTCAATCTGTCTTTATTAGAGCAATGCTCTGTTGCAGCAGTCATACATGTTAGAGCCAGAAGTATTTTGGAAGAACATGTTTCACCATCAAGGGCCTCATTGTCACAACATCGGGCAAAATCGAGGTCAAGTGTTAGTCCATAATCTATTAAAAAGAAATTTACAAACAGGTGTGGAGATAATTAAATACGTTCAGCTTTTCTTGTCTATCGGCTGATGACGATAATGATTGACATATTCAAATGAAATTTGTTGAAGAAAGAGTATTTCACCGCTACCATCTAATATTCAGTATAGAATTGATTATAATCAGTAACTATTATACAATAGGAACAATATAGTGAGAAACAGACGTATAGTAAATATTTCTAGAAGAGTTATTATTAAATATTTCTATTAACAAAACTGCGGGGTTGTATTTTTGCTAATAGAAATTTTGCTAACAACTCAAAGTTCGTCCAATAAAATTTAGAAAAAAAACCCTAAATTAGTAAAATAGGTAAGATATAATAATGCACACGTGTTAATTTATCTAGAAAAATATTTTTTCATGTTTATTTTCGTCGGTTAAATACTTCGTGTATGAAAAATACCTAACGGAGAGAAATAATTATCCTACTTTTTCTATTTCACTCTGTCCCATATTTACTCCATCTTTTCCAATTTATTCCATCGTAATGTTAACTCTCTTATTGGTCGGAAAAACAGCATGAATGAAACGTTATATTTCTATATGTTATTTCCATTCTAATTTTATGTATGAGATTTGATTTCTTTTTGTTTAGTACGTTTACTATAATGAGTAATTACTGAAAATGAAATTGGTTAAGGAATAGTTATTTAACAAGAATCAAGAAAAAAACATAGAAATACGTGTACAATAATGTAATAAAAAATATATGGTCGGCGTATCTGTGACTTAATTATATATCTTTGGAAACTTCATATTGATAGAGATTTAAGATTAGAGCCTACAGCCTCTTGTTAAACCCCTTTCGCGGATATTCGTTAGTAACTATGTAGTAATCAAAGTTCAGTTCTCATTTTCTTATTAAAAATAAAATAATTTAAATGCATTAAGGTAAAACAGCTTTAATTAGGTTCGTAAGTTGCGTTACGAATTCGAATCAAAAATGATCAATTATTCTCGCTTATTACGGTCAACCCTGTTTTTTGGGCGGAGCAATGTGAGGAAGTTTTGTTGGGAATTATGTTGGTACGTGCCAAAGCCATTATTGCTGCGAGAAAAGTTCATCAATTTCATTTCTAGCTTCGCACACGTCCGTTCTTCTTATTCTGCGCTTTGTACCGTACTGAATACTGGATCTTTATTACACTGCATATATTTTTAGGTAGATATATTGTTTGGTTACCTGCTAACTCCTGTTACATTATTAATTTTGCTTTTCACTTTTTACATATAATGGTTTATTATAAATATAATTGATAATCGATAAATAACTATATTAACTTCGCTAGTTCAGCGATTTAAAGTTAGTATGGCTTTTCAGACCCCAACTCGTTTAAATGGTATTTGTAACGGATTGTTTATTTTTTATCGTCTTTTATAATTGTATATTATTTTTTATTGGAATTTACATTTACGAACATGTAAAAACCAAGCATTAAACTTTTTAAAATTTCATTCACCGAAAAATGTAAAAGAATATAAATACAAATAAATGAGCAAACACGTAAATAAGTACTAAATGCCTTACTTTTTTGTTTCTGTTTAATTATAATAAAAAAAATATTAGTTCATTAAATAAAAGTTAAAACTTATTAACATAATATCGAAGAAAATGTTATTCGCATAGAGAACATAGTGGTGAAAGTGACTTCATGTACACGCGCCATCTTGTAATGGAATTATTGCAATCGAAATGCGTTACAAACTGAATCGCAAGCACTGCAACACTTTCCAGTTTTCACTTAGCTTTCATACGAAAAGATTTTTACATAGATTACGAGATGCTCAACGAATTTTGGAAACTGTAAGTGATTACGAGTTAACGACACTTATAATATTATCGGTAAAAGCCTTGAAGTAGACTGCGTAATTAGAATAAACGACACCAATGATTTCTGGACACAGCACTTTTTTCAAATTAGAGTAATGAAAAGTATAAGACATTTAACCAAATAGTAGTAAATAATATGTAATGCTTAGAATTGCTTAGAATGATTGTTTGACAATATATTGCGATCTTTGAGGTTAAAAGTCTCAATAGCCTTATACGAAGGGTGATCAAAAAGTAATCATAAACGTAATAAAGATAAAAATCCAAAACAAAAAATTTCGCTTCTTCTTTGTCATCTTTCTGCTCGTATAAATAGGACGTCATTTGGAGGAGCTACATTATAGCTCGCGAATCACCGGATTCGCGAGCCAGTTTCGATGAAGCTGTAATAGACGTCAATAAGATTAACAGCGCAAACTTCACCGAATGCAGCAGCAGCAGCTACATTCATTTGAAAATCAGCTGTCGGAGCGCCAAGTACCTCTGTTTGAAAAAAATGTCTACTAAACAGATACGCGCTGATTTGGTGGAGACACGGGGGGACTCTGCTACTTCATATTTTACGGGGGCACGATGGTGCAAAGAGTTTAAGTTGGGTAGAACATCCACAGAAGATGAACATCGCGTGGGACGCCCAACCTCATCCCTCACTGAGGAAAACGCGAAAAAAATTAAAGATCGTATTAGCAGACCGAAGAGTAACCGTCAGATATTTAGCTGAGGTCACAGGGATGTCATATGGCAGTATCCAAAGCGTTTTGAACAGCAAAATGAATATGAAGAAGGTTTCCGCGCGTTGGGTATCGAGAGTGTTAACGGACGAACGAAAGAAAAAGCATGTTGATATTCCGAGAGCCAATCTTGCAAAGTTCCAGGCTGACCAAGAAATATTTTGTCTCTATTTGTGACCATGGACGAAACATGGATCCATCATTTTGATACTGAGATCAAATAACAATCGATGACTTGGAAAAGGACATACTCACCGACGCCGAAGAAGTTCAAAGTCTCGAGCTCGGCGGGCAAGGTTATGGCGTCCATTTTCTGAGATGTTGAGGGAATCATAATGGTTGATTACCTGGAAAAGGGAGCTACTATAACGGGTTCCTACTACACTGATCAAATAAGACGACTGCGAGAAGCCATAAAGGAAAAAAGACGGGGCAAACTCCGAGCGAAAGTCCTGTTTCATCAGGACATCGCTCCTGCTCACAAAGCCGGTTAGATGGCTGCCATTCGAGAAGCAGGCTTCGAACTGGTCGAACACCCGCCCTATTCTCCAGATTTGGCCCTCAGGAACTTTTATACGTTTCTTCGGCTAAGGAACACCTCAGGGGAAAGAAATTTGAGGACGATAGCGTAAGTGATGGCTGCTGTAGAGGCATTTTGGGATAGCCAAGATAAAGATTTTTTAAAGTCATTACTTTTTGATCGCCCCTCGTAGTTTCACCTTTAAACTGGAATCAGTAATGGTACTATTTACGCCAGATTGTCTCTTAGAATATAGGCTACGTATATTAGAATTTTTAAATTTCAGAGAATTAGTTGTTTTAGTATATTATTAAATGAAGTAGTATAAACTCGTTTTTGTGAAGCATAGTAACAACATAAAAGCGATGTAATTTTCTATTAATAATTTTTACAATAAGTTTGTCGTAACATTGTCCTAGTCCTAATTAGTACTGAGGGTGGTCAAGTGGTCGTCTGCGATCACAACCAGCCCAAGCGAGCAAGACCGTTTTGGGAGGCTAACTATAAGCTCGTCTGATGCTTTCATTTATAATATGCTTAATACGCACTAATAAGGCTCAAGTTCGTGTGTTACGAAAGCAACGTTCACCTTGCGCCGCTTTACTCCCCCGGACGTTAGCCCGGCCGTCATTATGTGTCATTAGTTTTGCGACACTGACCAAATGACTGGTCTGCGATATCGGATGACTCATTTCGTTCGTGATTAGTTTCCCCGATTTTCTAAATGCATAGAATTACTATTCTGTTTATATCCTCTTTTTTAAATTATGTTTTGATACCTAAAATACATTTAAACAATTAAATCAAAATCAAATATTCTAAATTAGACTATATACCATAGTATGTATTTATAAATTGAATTATATTTTATACCATTCACAAATTTTTTAAAAATCTTTACGTCTTAACGAAATTTTTGAATGGAACAACAATAATCTGCGTAGTTCCTGATACTTTTCTATGTTTTGTTTTAAAATGTTAATATTTTAAAATGTTACATGACTGTTAAATGAAAATATTTTTACTTTTCTTTTATTATTTAAGCAATGGCATTTTTATTTATCAAAAGTGTGTTCGTCTGAAGTAAGTAAATTATATTTTACCTTGAAGTTTTATGATAACTAAGCTCAAGTTTTATAGGAATATTTTACTAGAAAATCCAGAATTAACACCTAGTAATTTTCAGTCTGGTCTTCAGATCATCTCCGTCTATATTAATGAAGCAATCAGAAGGCATTTAAGGAAATCTTGAAAATGTGCTGTGATTTCTTCTGTCTGCCTAATATTACTTGAATTAGAATGTAGTGAGGGTAAGTTTGATAAGTATAATGTTATTGACAGCAAATTTACGAGCTCGCCGTGTGTGTTCATCGAACGTAATCCGCTTTAATTATACTATAAATTTCAGTTAGCAAGATTAGTGTCTGTTCTTTGAAATTTCTTATTACCTACTTATTCTAATTAGTGTAACAAAAAAGGAAACTATGTAACAATACCCTTGTTTAGTAAAATTAAGGTTCAAATTTATTGTGAAATAAGGAAATTTTTTTAAGAAAGTAGATTATATCACTGTTAGCTATTCTTTAAATTCTTTGTTTCTTTTAAATTTTAATAACGATGCGGAACCCATAAGACAATGATTACTTGTTTCTGTTGTAATTTAATAAAAGCAGAAATAGCGTTACTCCATTTAATGACGTCTTTTCGGCAAACAATGTAAAGTGTATCCGAAGGAAAATGCTCCGCTCCCGCCGGAATATAATCGTCCGGTCGTAATTTATATTGTCTGCTGCAGAGGCGAGTCCCGCTGCACATTCATTTATTTTATGTGCCATTTACAATTGTCGGTCGATGGTCAAGGGAGCGGGCGAGGGTTGAAGAGAGGCTGCGCGGGGGTGAGGGAAGCTGCCGAACGACGCTGCCTTCGCATTATAAAACCGTGCGGTCATCTGCGAACTACATAATGGTATTTGTAATAGGATCGAACCGCATGAATTGTGATGAACGCTGTCGAGTTTTCTTTCCTTTATTTATTAATTTTTCGAACGTTTCGTAGATTGGTCTTTCTTATATATTTAATATGAGAATACATTAAACGAAATTTCGTCCGTAGATGGTTCATTCCTTATATTCTACTGTGTTAACTGGAAGGTTTCTTTTATCACGCATGCGTAATTATTCTGGTGAATCGAATGCTCCTTATGTGGCGTTTCAGGATCGAATTGCCATTTAAAGAAATATAATTTAAAGGTCACTAATGTAGCATTCAATTATTTTACTTTGCTGAATGTAGATGTATTAATTCGTTTTTCATTTCATATATCAACCTATTCTTTTCAATAACATGCTTTTTGAAAATGATAATTAAAAATATTTTCATTGTACTGTTTCATAACATTACTAAAAACTAGTTTATTTTTGTCGGTATCATTTATGTCTTTGATTGATTTAAGAATATTCATTAAAAGTTTATGAAATCGTTACTATTTTATCACTTTTAAATTCCTTTAGTGTGCGGA
Source organism: Pharmacophagus antenor (assembly GCA_018245475.1). Classification (NCBI taxonomy): domain Eukaryota; kingdom Metazoa; phylum Arthropoda; class Insecta; order Lepidoptera; family Papilionidae; genus Pharmacophagus; species Pharmacophagus antenor. The sequence continues at coordinate 8,556 of DWQX01000338.1, read as the reverse complement.
TTGTTTTCGAAGGTGTAATTTGCACATATCTAAATACGTTCACCGCATTCGAGTTTTCTCAACATGGACCAAAAGTACCTTTTCAAAATTGTGTAAGTAAAATACTTTTGTAAAATATATACATAGCTTAATAATATTGTAAAGCCAGATAAAAAGAAAATCATATTTTGCAATGTTATGTTGAATAGGATTTATTTGGTGAGTTCGATTTAAACTCATTGCACTCTTAGTACGAGTTTGAGCGAGCGGTAGCAGCCAAGAGGCTGAGTGGCTCTGTATTCTTTTGTTTTTTAATTATAACGCTGCAGAGCGTAGGGTGGCGCCCCCAGCCAAGTTGCCGGTGGAGGTTCTTCCTTGTTAAGCGCGGCGGGAGCTCGCCTCCTACGTGCTTCGGCCATTCATTTCGTAGAAACTTATAACCTGACCCGCGTACTTATGAGCGTCGCCAATAAATATAGCAATGACCGGAGGCGAGCGCCGCGCTCCCTGTCGGGGGTGCGCGCGGCGCGCCAGCGGGAACGGGACGGCGCGCGGTAGGTTCGCGTCGGGGCATTGTTAGCTAAATATCTAGGTGGTCAGTTGGGCGGCAGGGGCTGGGGCGGCCAGAAGACGGGCGGGGCGGCGGACGTGCCGGGCCCGGCGCCGGCCGATGTATTGAGCGTGTATTGCAGACGCGGTCACGCGCTGCAATATTGCGTTCGCTCTGCGATATTGCCCCTCACTAACTCAATTTGATAAATTGTGCAAAGTTCGCTTGTAGTGTATTGCCGCCAGTTACACCGATACGTTCCATGTAATGAAACTAGCTTCGGTGTCAACTATGCCTGATGCGAGAAATTGTTTCATTATGTAACCAATTTGTGGGAGATACACGATAAATAATATAGTAAAACTTATTATTTTTTATATAAATTACGATACATAATAAATTAATTGTAATATATATTATAGTAAATATTTTTTTAATGTTTCATGTATATATATGTCAAATATGCCTTTTAAAATATTTAAACTACCAAGAAAGAGAGGTAACCGTTTTATACGTACAATATTTTTCTTTGCTTTAAAATTTCCATTTGAAGAATTGTAACTTGTTTAAGTAATTGATAATAATTCTGAAAAACAATTAAGGTTAAACATTTTTTATAAAAACCAAGACATTTAAATGCAAACATTAAATAATTCCTCATTCAAATCTTTAAAAGTTCGTTTTTATTAAGTTATTTTGTGTTATTATTTATTACAGTTTTTGAATATCAATCAACGTTAAAAATCTATTCTGAAACGGTATCGGATTGGCGCGGTCGTGTGTGGTCGCAGCTTTAACGGCGGGAAAATGATTTATATTGTTTGTGTAGCGGCCCGGCAAGTGGGAGGGGGCGCGGGGGGTTTCAGGCCGGTCGCTTTCTCAAGCAGATCCAGTCCACTGCAGATATGGGCGAGTGTTATTATTGATCCGGCTCGGGTGGTCGGCGGTTGGCATTTCCTACCGTTCATACTAGAGCGGGTGGCGGGCCGTACCCAGTATATTTATTGAGGGTAGGGTACCGAGATACGTATGGACGAACAACTTATTATAAGTAAAGGAGGCTATTTCGGTGCACTAACGTTTAATGGGGGGAGAGGGGGGTCGCGCGGGACGGGAGACGTTCGTCTTTCACCCTCACCCAATCCGCACTTGTTATGATATTATATCACAATATATCAGCCAATGGCGGGTCGTTATGATATTGTAGGCGGGCGGCGGTAAATGCATGCCGCCGCTTCCATGGGCGGGCGGACTTATGATATTTTGTTTTTATTATAACAGGGTGCGATGATAGCCAGGGTTGTCTGCTCCAATCATAAGATTCAAAGAAAAATTATAAAGCAAGTTATTTATTATTGTTATGGTAGGTAACTAAAAGTTGTTTCATATGTATTTTTTGCTCAGTACGTCATGTTTGGAAATAATTATATGTTTTAATAGAACTTTAATTGTTAATAGGTATATAACTATAATTTATTAACATTATCCAAAAATATTAAATGGAGTAAAGTTCCGATAGATTGATACAAAATTTCCTTATAATATATTGTATTATTATGAGATTTTGAGGTCCTAAATAGAGACCAGAAGTAGAGGTGCTAATGATAGTTTTTAATAATACGTTTTATTAACTAGCTCAACCTGATATTTCTGATATACTAAGGAAGTTAAATAGAATAAGTTTCGATGAGCAGAAAAAATAAACTTTAGATTAGTATCACAACATATTGCTTGTTACAATCATTAGCATAAATCAGTTACAATTTAAGTCTTACACATTTAAATTAGCTTTAGGTAAAATTAACTAAATAAAAGTGTATTGTATTAAACGGCGTCCTTGTTCGTCGAATGTGCTGATAATAAAACGATAATAAACAAGCGCCTTTGTTACAAACTATAACAGATCGGTAATTGCTTCCACGATACCTTCTCGCGTTATTACGGCTTTTACGACGCCGTATGGGGTGAATAAAACATTTTTACGAGCGGCCATGGGTGTTATTATGCATATATACTCTCTTATACACCTATGTAAGCGAACATGTAATAAAAAGTATGGGAATATTACGTATTTCATTTTAATTCGACGTCATTTTGAGCTAAATATAGACAGTTCCGTATCTAACTTAGAAGATATTAAGTGGCAATTCTAATAGATTTTGAAATAGCGATTTATTTTCAATGTTATTTCGCAATTCGATAACTCAATACATTTGGAGTCGTAGGAGGTGGTATATACGTCCCTCGGTAATGCGCGGCCACACAAATGGACATATAGCTCCGGGTCACTCAAATAGATTGCGTCATAGCGTAATGCCGTCCCAGAGTGCAAAACAATTATACCAACCAAATGAATAAAGTATAAACCGTCGCGTCTCAGCGCTTGTTTCGTCCCAGACGGCTTTTTCTTTGTCATCGACCGTATGCACGTTACATTCGTGAACGAAGATACAATATATATTTATTTTTTTATTTTTTACTCAAGGGACACTTTTTCGACCCTCGTCCGAGCGGCCTCTTTGAAAAGTGGACATCGGAACGCGGGGGAAGGAGCCCCCGAGGACACTGAACAGAAAATGCGTTGTAAACATTGCGACTACATTCAATTTCCCGTCATTTTTCAAACTGATAAATAATTCTGTCATCGAACGCTCGGACAGGGGTCGCTATGAAGTGATTGTCGGCGGACGGTGCCGTAAAAAATATCGGACTATGAGCCTCGGTTTCGCCTCCTTGCTTCCATGTGTGCGATAAATTTCTTTTTTATTATCAGATATCGAGGGACTACGGAATCGAATAAAGCGCTCATATTTAATTCATAAGATATCGGCCATATAGTCCTACGCTACGCTATTTTATTTAAGACGCTAGAAGATTACGACAGCTGCGTGCGTCACTTAAATTATACTATTCTCTGAACAGTGTATAACACTTTAGTTAAACTAAATGTTACTATGATTAGGATTAACTCCTTTGAATCTTATTAAAGATACGTACTAGTAACGCTTTATTAATTCTTTAATCTGTTACAAATATTAATTAAAAATGTATATTTTTTAAACTTAGTGTATGAAACGAGTTTACAGTTTTTATGATTCATATTCGTGCATAATATTTTAAAAGTGAGAAAATAAGCAATTGAATTGTGTTCCATGTTCTAGTTAATTACCTCCATTTGAAACCTAAAGATATTTATATATTATAGATTTTGGATATTGATATCTCCTATGAGCATTATCTTGAATTAATACAAATAAAGGTTGCCGTTATTTCAATATTCTAGATTAAATACTATAACGTTAAAAAATGAAACTAAAACTACAGATAACAGCAAAGAAAAGATTTTTTATCAAATTATATAATACTTAATTGTTTTCGTAAATCAATATATAAGTTTGTGCTACAAATGTCCGGCAGATGTGAGTAATACATTTCTGTGTCCGCGGTAAGAATAGGCGATTGGGAAAGGGCTGGGGGGAAGGGGAGGGGGTCACTCGTATTAAATAACTCTCCGACTGCTAAATGAATGGGGGATTCGTGTAACAGTAATGTCCTGTTCAAATTGATTTTATGAGTATGATTTTATACCAATTCGCAATTTATATATACGTTAAAGTAATAATATTTTTTATATTTTATAACAAATATTAAAATAAAAACAAACTAATGTACTTTTTTGTATATACGTAATATACATTTTTCTCGACTACTCAATATGTTTTCCTAAAAATGCTAACATTAAGTAATAATTAATTACCAGTAAATGCCAAATATGGTCTATTTTATTAAAGTACTAGAGGATATGTAGTGTAGAATTGTAATGTATGCAAGGTTTTACTAAGAAAAATGATAAATTGTGAAAATAACGGTTTTGAAGTTATGTCTAGGCTGTACTACTAACTTTTGATATAAATTGAAAAGATTGTAGCAAAAATTTTGCTATACCTCGTAAATGTATGGAATAACTTTGTATAAGAATTTCCGACATTATTCTGAAGAAATTTAATATGAGATTGATGTCTTTAGAAAGAAATAGAAACAAAAACTCTCCTTTAAAAGCAAACAGCAAATTGGATATTTCGGTACTGATTAGGGTTGAGCAATGGACACGAATAACAAGAAAACTCTATTGATGCCTTTAAAAACAGTTTTACATAAAAAAGCAAAACTAACAAGGGATTTCACCCAAATCTATGCGGCGATTGCACCATACACCTCTGATAGAAACTCAGTTTATATTTTATTCATACATTGTATTGTTGGAATATCAATTGCCTCGCCCGGCGGTAGGTAAAGGGTACATTTCCAATCCGCACGGGATTCACTTAGATTTGAAGGAAAATAGATTTCGATTTCCAAAGCTGCGACAAAGCAATCCGATATATTTTTCAGACAGATATTGCTAGCGATTTCTTTGAGCTTTGAAATATAAGAGAAGGAATCCAAAAAGATATCGAGTATTTTCTTTTCGATATGAAGTTAACATGTTTCACTTTTAAACCGTTTCGATAAAAGTTTTTAATGAAAGATATTTTGATTAAAAAAAAAACGAATTTCATCAACGATTAAATTAAAAATTACTCCTCGGGCAACAGTTAATTTTCCTACATTTATGTAATAATAAAATTCAATGCCTTGATTGTCAGTATGAATAGTTGCTTGTTTTGTTGACGGTCTAAAGAAAAATTTGGTAGTCGAAAGTCTGTGTCGTTTACAAACGGAGGTAGGTTTTCTCTTTTTAATTTTGCCAGCAGACAATGCATTAAAGGAAAACGTTAAAGGGGAGAACAACGACCCCTTTACGAAGTGATTAATTTATTATGCTTTGTTTCTATTTTGATTTAGGCAAAACGAGAACAATGAAATTTAATGGAATATACGTATATCGATAGATATTTGTGTTTAACGTGGAGGAGAATCTTTAGTGGCTTCAATAAATTTGTAACGACTCAGTGGAATATTATCTTTGGAATCTTTCAAATGTTAAAAACACTTAATTTATTATTAATCATACGGATAAAGAAATATATTTTCGGCAAACTAATTAGCATTGAAGAAGCAGGACGATGTTGCAAATTTGTATAACTTAGTTACTTTCAAGCATAGGATACCTCGTCGTTAGTACAAACTACAATAAATTGTATTTTTGGTAAAATTTCTTTCTGTTTTGTTTACAGTCTTATAGATTATATTATGTTTATACTGCAATAATTTTTTATAAGTTAAGGCCGCGAGACTAGAAAGCCTTGATGGTATTAACTAAGTAGTAAAACTCTCTAACCGTAACTATGCAGCCACTCTCAGAATTTGTTGTTACCATACTATCTATGTCAAATTTATTTCCGTGATATTATTGACTTTAGTTTAATGTTATTTCTTTAAAATATATAAGAGTACGTCTCAACGTTCAATATAATATTATTTTTTTTTAATTATGAGTAAATTTTTGTATGTCTACTTGAATCTAGCATAAGTTATGTATCTAGCTCGTAAAAGTATCACTCGTGCAATATAAAAGTTAACGACACAAGAAAACGCGTTTTCCACAACATTAAAGATAACAACAATACGGGGGCGAGCGAGTGTAGAGCCTCCCGTGAGGGTGGCGGGCGGGGGTTGAGAAAAATTCAATATTAATATGAAGGAGGTGCGAGTGAGAAGCTTTGCAGTCTCGCTTGCGCGGCCAATGGCGAGCCCCGCAGCCGCTGCGATATGATGAATTTATGGATGTAATAAAAGCGAGGTGCACGATTGGAGGAGGACAGGGAGAGCTTATTTTCTTTATTTTCATATCTGGAATATCGTCTTTAAGTCGTTTCGTGTTACGCAAGCACATACGTCATTTTTGGTTTAATAAATTTCAAGTAGCATCTTACGTGTATATAAAGCTCATGGCATTTTCTTAAAACAGTAATAGTGTGAGAAAAGTTTGCCTATAACGAAGGAATATAAGACACAATAAAATTCTACTTAAATTTCCATCTAACCTTGCAGTTTAGTAGAATATGTCTAAAAAGAAGTAAAATGTGGATAAATTATGAAGTTTGTGCAATCGCGCGTCGCCGGTGGTTACTCGTTACAGGCGGTTGATTGAGGTATGAATAGCGACCGATCGCCGTTGTTTCTTGATTTGCTTCTCAAGTGGCCGAAAACGAAATTTGTATTTGCATGAACAGTTTAGGCTATTACAGAGCTTTACATTTGTGTTTACTTTAATTTAATTACATAGAACAGTTTTGTTTTACAGTGTGGCATGGCTATGGCATTGCCATTTATGTACATAAAATGATAATCTGTTCTCAGAAAATGCATTTATGCATTTTATATAGATTTAAAACTATTCGTAGCACACCAAAAATATATGTGTAATTAAAGTACTGACAATCTTTTGATCGCTATTTGCTAAATAGTTGTATTTTAGAAACAGCGTATGACAAACTATGCGTGGTAATGTACGGAGTTAAAAAAAATATGACATAACAGCTAATACACCTGACAGTCGAAAACACTATTTATGGTGAATTGTTATTGTTTGTAAAGTTTATTTAAAAAAAAAAACATGGTTGCGAGGAACATATATGTATATTTTTGCGAACATTCGTCTTTACAGAAAGGACATATTAGGCACATATTTAATTATGAATAAATTTAATGAAAATATTGGAAATGGTGTAATTTGCTATCTTAAAAAAAATAAAACGGCATTTGTTGCAGTAAACATTAAAATGTTTGTAGTACATAGTATTGCGATTTGAAATGACGTATTGAATATTTTTAACCGTTTATGTTGTTCGAATCTTGTATCTCTTATTCTGCGATGGATAAGGCAATGGTAATGCGTCGAATACAAAAACGTACAAAAGGCAGCCCTGACGGCGGCAAAGACAACGCAGACGAAATAAATAGGAGGGCGGCAGTGTGCGGCGAGCCGGTGAGGCGGAAGTATTGGGGATCTGCGAGTGAGCAGTTTTGAAGTCCAATTATATCGCAGGTGGCTCAGACACGGCCCGAGGCGCCGCTGAAATCTCGTCTGAACGTATTCTGTACCTGCCTGACATTGTTCCGGTACTACGATACAGTTTTGCTAGTTAATGATTGAAATATAAATATGTTTGTTAAAAAAATAGTTTAATTACAATTGTAATATGATCATGTTAAAAAATATACTTTGTTGTAGATTTAATTCTGATTTCCTTAAACAATTAATGTCGCTGAATTTATTAGGAAAATAAAATTATTTGTGTTAATTGTCACTGAAAGCATTTAGTTATAGTCTCGTGAAGCAAAAAACGATCGGTATTAACGTTAATATTTAAATTCATCAATTAAGTTGTTACGTTAAAAATTAAATAGAGCAATTATGTTGAAATGACAGCTCAAAAATGGTACTTGAAAAAAGAGTGGTAATGTTTTCATTCTCCATAGGCTTATCTTTTCTTTCCTAATTTTTATGAATGAATGAATTATTTTTTTCATAAAGTATCTTATAAGATATCAATATAATTTTATCAATTGTAATCAGTTGAAATAGATTTAACAAGTAGTTTTTATAAGGTAAACCTTTTCGAAAGTAAAAGCTCGAAGTTTTTACCTCCAGAAGAATGTAAAGAGTACATTTACGCAATGTACGAGTACTTGGAGGAGAACAAAAGTGGAAGTTTTTCCGCAACGAGATTCCTTTTCCTTTGTTTGGTGTATTTATTGTAAATCCACTCATAGCGGCAACCCGCGCCTTAAAGTATTCCGGCATAACTTTCAGCTCGTGTACCTCGCCTACCGGTGCCTAACGTTCTCTGTAAAATTATTGCCTTAATGGTGTCTTCTTACTGACATATATCAGAGCTAAAATTATTACAAATATTAATTTATAATATTACGAAGTATTATGGGCACATACATTATTTTCTTCCAAATAGTAAGTACATATGTAAATAGCACAATTTATTTATAGTCACCAGTAATTTGACTGCGTGCTAAGTCATTCTATTGAATTTTATTTTACATAATATGTTTATATATATATATAT
>DWQX01000337.1:0-47186 GCA_018245475.1 Pharmacophagus antenor | reverse complement strand
TTAAATAGGGAACTTCTTATGTAACATAAAATAATTTAAAAACTACAATAATTGCCATTATTATTAATAAAAAAAAAATATATTTTTTAAACTAACTTTTCGTCGAAAAATCTTCCTCCGACCTATTTATTATACGATTTGATCCAAAACCGACTAATCGTGTTCCACGTGGATTTCTAGCAGATAAATTTTAACTGTTCAGAAGTTAGAAAAGTCGGAAAAGTTTTCAAGTGAACAGGTCCACATGCACCGACCTCGGGCGGCTCCTTCCGGTGGGTATCAACCGTCTATTACATTAATCCCGTATATTTTCCCAATGAACGAGTATCGCCAGCTCGTTAAATTTGTTGTGCTTGGAAAGCCTGACATGCGGCAGACGTACCAAACTATCGGCCCGTTTACTGCGAACATTATAATAATTATAATTCCGTAAGTAAAAAAATTTTTACTAGATATAGAAAAATACAAATGAAAGTGTTTTTAAATTTATGTCTAATATGCTTAAGAAACTATTTTATATGAGAATGGTAATCATGACGATTATATATTTCTTCTCACATAATTTTGGAGATTTTAACCTAAAAGAATTTAACAGCACCGTTTTATTCAAATAATATCGTATTAAAAGTAGCCCTGGACTATAATTCTGTATCAAGTTAGACTGTTTAAAAAGCATCTAGGTCATCTTCATTTGATGATGATTACTATAAACTTAGTTGGGAACCAAAAAATCTTGTCTGGTTATATAACCAAATGCGACACTAATTCAGGATTATGTGCTTTGTGTGTCGGATATTCGACAATTGGACATGATCCTAAACGGTTTGTCATAACATACTAACCCGAGATCATTATGTATATACACTGATGAAGCAAGTACGTTCTGTGTTAATAATAATTAAAAAAACACAACGCTATAAAAGCTAGGGGCATACAATTTTGTTATGAATACTTATTACCAAGGAACGTTTACCACCACCGATAGATAATTAGACATATAGAGTAATAGCAACCGGAAGGTCCTCTTTATAGGAAATATTAAGCTCCATTTTTGAAATTCTCTAATTCTTATCTGTTCGGTACGCAAGTAATTACAGAATGTAGTATTAAATTTATTTCGACTAACACTTTATATAATGTTTATAATTTTACTTGTGAGGAATGAATATTGATACTATATCTCGTCGTATTTCACTTCTACGCAATAGACACGGAATGGCATCCATTACAATAAAATTTCACGAAACTATTGGTTTGATACCCCTGCAGTAAAGCGTCAGCGTGTTCCTCGTCGGTATCGGTCGCCAGTGGGCGCGTGACACCCGCCATGTTTCACGCGTGGAAACTGTGCCACGTCGCTCCTCTCTCAGTAAAAGTACTTTCTTCCATCCGCTTTCGGAAACTCGTCTAGAGCGAATTTCCTCGCTATAGTAACCTTGTGCAACATGACATTAAGCATTCGTCCACACTTAATCTGTAATTAGATCTATGTAGGCCTGTAATATTTGAAGATTCTAATAATTTTGGTTTATTAATTCTATGAATTAATTTTAGTGCAGGCTAATAGAGGCGATAATTGACCGCTATAGACACTTTCTTCATTTATTAACCCCTTACAACATTTAGACGCGATTTTACGTCTGGTCATTTTTTCGTACACTGAGAATGATACATTTTCTTTGCCAGTGTACTATTTACATGTAAATTGTGAAAATATAAGTATTTTATAAATGTAGCCTGATCAAGGTTTTAATAGATTATTCTCAAGTCAAAGCTCATTTAAAATTGGGATGGGCACTCTGTTAATTAATTGATAGCGCAAGAGGTTAAGATCTATTGAAGTGGGAGGATTGGTATTATAATGAATGACTATCCAATTTATTAACCGATCAAAAGAAGCTCTGAATTCGAGGCGTATCGCCTTTGTTTTTTTTTTCATATATAACCACACATCTTTTTACTTAGATGTCTAATTTTAATGTTTGTTTTTTATAGCAAAATTTTCATCATTTCTGTTCAAACTTGTGTGTGTTATCTATATTCTATTTTCTCCGGTTCCAATTTTTTGTAAAATGCACTAGCTTATTACGTTCCTGTAAATAATTTAAATAATGTTATGTATTGTTTTGTATTTTTATATAAATTAATTTAAATTGGAAATAAAATTATTGAAAATACGCCAACAACAAATACTAAGGAACCATACGAATGTACTGGTAAAGATTAAATTGAAATTGATCACCACTGTAAGTATATAATAACTAATCATTTGTACTCCTCGCAAAACATTTTAAACAGTTTAAATAGCGGAAGCCTTCATGCAATCTAAATTACGAATTCTGTAAAATTACTAAGCATATATAGTACAATACATTAGTCATGGTAAATTAGATATAGATTATATAGAATACATTGTCGAAAATGTATTTGTATTAAAAACTATTCCTCTTCCATGGCAAAAAAAAACAAACTATATTTAATTACGAAAATTAGTTGAATGTGAGAAATACTAAAATAGGATATACTAGCGATCAGTCCAATTAGTGAGTAATAGTCGACAATAAGATTAACAACGGTTAACATCTTTCGAGACTAACGTGAAGAAAAATTATGATATTTTCGTTTTAATATTTTAATTACCATATTTGAAACAATCAAACAAGAGAGACATGTGTGATTTATCTTGATAAAACTTTATTAAAGTGCATGAAAATAATTTGACAATCAATTTTAATTGGAAGATGACACACAGCTCCTCCAGTCACGAATTTCCTATTCATGAAAAATTTCAGCAATATTCCAGATATTTCCTCAGACGTAGTCTTCACAACATATGTTGTTTTTGGTACTCAATTTATTATTACAAAATTTGTATTTAAAGAAATTTCCATGACTCAACTACATTAAAAGTATGCTATAAAGTAGACCAGTGTGTTGAGGATATGTAAATATAGAAATATTTAGTAATGTTAATGTAAGATTGTCAATAACATTGAAATACTTATAAACTATTCTTTGCCATTGTAGAAGGCCAATAAGGAATCTACAGTATCTTGGTAGCTCGTTAAACGATACACGGAATGTGATGTTCTATTACTATTAACGTATTTATTTGTCAGCATTGATAGTTGATGAGTTTCGTAATAGAAAAAGGCGAATTTAATAGGATTTTAGGTTTAATTCACTTAAAAAAAGACTAAAACTAAATCTGATATTAAGTGATGTTACCACTATTGAGATCAACCGTCAGTTCATTATTACAATAATATTAGAAGTAATTAATAAAAACGCGATTATCATACGTGTATAGCATAAACTACCGCAATAGTAGGATTGCTTCAATTTATAGTTCCATTTAATTTAAATTTTATTTTGTTCGTTTCAGAATCCTTTCAATTAAGTAATTACTTATCGTAAAATATTTTAATATACGCTTGTACGCGATCTTTCTCCGTCTTACTGATACACAGATCAATTAAAAGAAAGTTTTAAATTACATATTCATTCAAGTTTCATAAACAGTTACGTTTTTATTTAATTGAAATAAATTAACAATATAAGCAACAAAATGTGCATGTACTTAATTTTATGTAGTGGTTCGTAATTCTCTACTTCAGCATTAAATGTTCTCATTTTCGTTCTTATGATTAGAATTAATTTTAAACTAAAGGAAAAACCAACCGGAACCAAATGTTCACGATAAATATAATAAATGAAACTTAACCCGCGATAGTTATAACAGATTACTGACAAGCATGAGACGGAAGTCAAAGCATCACTAACCGATCGTGACAGGAGTCACGTCCTGTAAGCAACAGTACATCGTTGCGATGTATACCGGCACTTTGCAATTCAACATCATTTACTATATTACTGATGTAGTAAAACAAAAGCAAACATACGTTATTCTTTCTTACATTCCAATATTTATAATTGTATATTTTTTTATACACTGCTCACCATAGATATTTTTTCAAAGTCAGTCTTTGGAAACAATAAAAGAATTTCTGTTGTAAATGGACAGATAGCGCAAGGTGGTTGTCATGAATAAATATATAAATTCTTTTCTATATACGTCTGCAGTCGCCGAAAGGTACGATACTTGGAAAGCTATGTATAGTTATTTCGAAATTCAAAACTTTTTATGTGTCTGGAACAGAACAAAGTCTCGATTAACGGTCTCGGAAGACCATAAATATTTTGACTGGCGGGGCATTTCGCGCACGTGTCGAAATAGGTCAAACGTTTTACGAATCTAAAAAGGAACCGGCCCTTTAATCCTATACAATGGCCACTTTGAGAAAGTTTTTTTTACAAATCAAGACATACATTACATATATAATTTAAGGCTATAGTTTTAAAGAAAGCTTAAATAAAAATAAAAAAGTACTGTTTGTAAAGAATTCCTTATTTAAACATTGCCAGCATACGTAAATATTTTGAGGTTATTAGCAAATTAAGACCTTATGACGGAACCGTTACAACAAACACAAACCATTTACGTGCTGACCAACTTTAAGCAAATATCAATTTATGTTTGGATTGATTGAATAGAGGAGCGCGAGCGGCGGTGCGACCGAGAGTCGTACGCGCCGCGGCGCCGTACGCAGAGTCAACTCCGCGGCAAATTTCGCCGCTCTCGCCCACTGATCTACATTTCACCTCCAATATGGGTCAATAACTGCCCACGCTCTGCCCCTCCGTGCGCGGCCATTCACCTCGCCACTCCAAATCATTGTTCGCCAAATGTAAAGCGTAGCTCGAGGTCGACGAACCCGCCAATGGTGCGGCTGCTGTCTTGTCAAGATTCTTCTTCGAACGACACTCGACACATCGCTGCCGCCGCCGCTAACACAAACATCCTCTGGCCATTCAATATATAATATGAGTAGGTGTACCAAATAAGTGATGATTACATTCGCTTAATTCTACATACATTAAAAACGTACAAACTATACACAAATGTAATATTGTATTTCTAACATGCATTTGAAATGAATAGTTGCGAGTTTACAAATTAACGAGTTTATGCGTCTAATCGCTATAAAAACTGGAACGTATTTTTTTCTTGAATAAGGGTTTTTTATATGTTATCCTATTTTACCAAATTTTTACCTAATAATTACGTTATGTTTGTGTTAATTAATTATTTTACCAAATGATGCTGCAGTATTTAAACTTCTGTGCAATTTATACAAATATCTGAAGAGGTAAATTTGGTATACACTGGGAGGTCAGTCAGATTTCTTGTGGTCATCTCATTGATCTAAAAATTGGCTAATATAACAAAGTTTTGTTCAATTTGTTTTTGTAGATTAAATTGTTAGGAAAACCTTTTCTTTCATTCAATATGTGATATAAATTAATCAGTAGACAGATATACATGGACAATTCGGCGCTTGTATATTCTTTGCAGTATCCTCTACTACTTTCTAAAAAAAAAAAAAGGCTAAGCGTCTTTAAATATAATATATGCATATATCGGATTTATTAAATTATTCATTTCAATTTATGTATGAATTTTTAACTTTTAGTTAATTTTCAAATATCATTATTTTTGACAATTACATTTTTATTAAACATTGCTTGTTTAAATATTTAAGTAATTTAATTATCTTTCGCTAATAATGTTAAGGTAGACAACAAGAGAACGCGATCTGGCCTTAAATATTATGTACATAACATTTTGTGTAGTAAAACTTTTTAATATCATTACTATTGCTAAATAATTTTCACTATTACTTAATAATTACAAGTTTTTTTTCTTGTGATGAACCTATAGTCGCTGACCTATAAATACACGTGAAATATATGCATTTAAAAAAATATGATTGTCACTAGTTATTGTTCGGATTTATTCGTATGTTTCAAAAATATACAAAGCTAACCAAATATTTGGACGCAAGGAAAGTGGCGCGCTGAACGGACTCGCTGACTGCCTACCCACTAAGTGTCACGTTGAACTCTTACATAAGAACTTGGTGTGCTTTCGAAAATATAATCGTCAATTTTTGTCATTTTTCGTCCCAACAATGCTTTCGTCAATTATATCACGTGCGCAGAAGAAAGTAGCTCGTTACGGGTCTACGTTATCTTACAATGCGATCGGAGCCTTATGAGGACGTAGCTGTGTTTAATGACCAAACCGGAACCGTTACCGAGTGCGTTTGTTATGAATAGTGGCGTGGCTGTAAAGCTGTGCTCTAAAACGTAATAGTTACCATGATTGTACAGATTACACACACACTGATGTACTACAAACACACCCGTTACACACATGCTCGTGTCAAAAACCAGCTTCATATTTTGGCCTGGGGCGGTTGTAGCACATGGCGGACAGGTTGCACAGAACTGTGGCCCAAGGAGAAACACTCCGCTCGCTCTACATTCAGCGAGTTCGGAGCCGATGACTCCTCGTGACCGTGTCCCCCTTAGTAAGTGCTGCTTTATCTCGCCGAATTTCTCTCTTCTGTTCCGCATCATCACGAACAAAAAGTCGAGACCCGTTCGCTGGGAACGCGGCCTAGTTGCGGCAACGAGCGCTAGTGCCACAAGCGCCACTCGTGACAACAACACTACTCTAACCAAATCTCGAGTGAGCACTTTCTAAAAGCATATGAAGCGCTAATGGCGCTGAAAAATGACAGTAAATCATATATTTAAATAGTACACCGCAAGTGAACGTGTACAAACTGGTTCATAATTGAGTCATTCTACACACTGGAAGTTATTTTTTGATTTTATTGACATATCTAAAAATACATTCTGAATATGATATATACATATGCCGATGACATGAATATACCAGTATTTGACATTATTTGAATTAAAAATAATTTTCAAATTTGTATAGGAATTACTATATGGATTTAAAAAAAAAATTGTGAAACATAAATAATATTTTGTCACTATTACAATTGTAATAATAATGTATATAGGATGTTACTCAACGTGAAACATCCGAAGAAATCGTGGAAAAAATTGTTTTAAATTAGATGTACAAATAATATACATATTCAACGATCGTCTTCGCAAAGACGTTAACATATCTAAAATTTTGTTATGCAAATTTGTCCGAAAATTGTTTGTGTATTATTTCATAATAGTAATAAAAATGTTAAGTATACATTTGACATTTTTCGATCAGAACACAGTTCATGAACCAACTTATTTTGTTTTATTTCTTAAATTATAGTAAAATGAGATTATATTTTCTTTTTTTTGTCGGCTAGAAGCTAACACTTGGCCTGATGTTAGGTGAGAATAAGGCCGTAAATGGTAAAACGTATTCGCTCAGAATACATCTGGCTCTCATATGTATGAATGCCAGAACACTGTAATGCTAGTATGGCGGCAGATTGTCATTGAAAGTGGTAGGTAACCAGGCGGCGGGGTTAGAAGACCTTACCATCATCAAAGACTCCACTACTCTTGTGGCCCGAGAACCGACCCCGGCACCTCCGCGTTACAAGGCAAACGTGTAACCCACTGCGGCACAGAAACACTCAATTTTACATGTCTTTAATTGTATTGCATTATATTATAGAAAAAAGGTTAGAAAACACTTGAAAATATTTATTTTTATCCAATTGACACTTAATTTACGGTAATTTTTTCATGGATATTTTCTCCAGTCTGCATAAAACTTATTAACGATAAACATAAATCAAAATTGATTGAATTGCGAGAAAAGAGAAGAATGCGAAAGAAGTATAATACTTGTAAAAAGAGTTTTTAGGCACTTTCATGAACTACATCCTTTCCAGAGCTAGTTGTAGCTATGAAATATGCCTAAAGCTTGGATAAAGAAAGACTTTCAAAATAGTGTATTTTGTGCTGATATTTCCGACTCAAGACTTTCCGATGATTTTAATTTAATATAATAATGTCGGAATTCATATTAAAATCATAACTTCGTATAAAATAACATTATATAACATAAAGTTCTCCCATAGAATCAAAGGCAGAAACTACGTTTATGACTTAAATAATTTTGCCAAATAATATTAAGAGAAAATACAAACAAAGAAGTTCAGTTTAAAACTCAATTACGTTTAAACAATATTAAATAAATGTTTTCTATTGCATTTATAACTTTCTAATTGGCCTCTTTAATTGAAAAGGGTTCCATAAAATTTAAGCTCCATTTTAGGAAAGTACCTAAAATGATCAAAATTATTAAACATTTTTTTTATTTATTTATACGTTATGTTATTAAAATATAAATAAATAATAAATATTCAAGTTCCAGCTGTTCCCTTTTATATGGTATATGATAATAATTAATTTAGACATTTAGCTTATACTGGTATGATATAATCATTTTGGAGGAGTGGGCAGTAGAGCTCGGCCTCGTTCTTTTGAACCGGGGGTCGACTCTCACCTGCGTGCGGCGGGGAGGAGGGTCCATTGTGGTCTTTACCTTCGCCTCGCCTTCCGCCGCGTGCCACGTCCACTCCTGAAGGGTCATGGAGGAGATGGAAACGTTATCCGATCATCGGTATATCCTCCTCGACCTCGACCCTCCACGAACGCGTGTTCTTGTGGGCAGAAAGAACCCGGCAGCCCTGAGATGGGCCCTGAAGCGCCTCAACAGGGAAGCGCTGTTAGCCGAAGCAGAAGTGCAGGCCTGGCTCGGGACTGCGCATGAAGCCGAGCCTGCGAACGTCGAGGAAGATGCAGTGGATCCGGAAAGCGTTGCAGAGATGCTGTTATGCTTCAATGCCCCGGACCAACCCTCGACGCGCCTCCGATCGGGTGTATTGGTGTTCGACGAAATCGCTGCGCTCCGTGAGGATTGCGTAGCGGTTAGACGCCGATACGCCCAATACCGGCGTAAACATACACGTCAACGGCGAGGAGATGACGCCACCGAAACTGCCCTTTATGACGCCTATAGGGCGTCTCGTCGCGCGCTTCGGGTGGCGATTAAGGAGGCGAAGTCAAGAGCCTACGAAGAGTTCGTCCAGACTCTTAACAGTGATCCATGGAGGACCCCGTACAAAGCAGTACGCGAAAAACTGCGCGCCGCCGGCCCCCCTTTGACTGTGAGTTTCCCCAATTCGCGGAGGAAGTAATAACGACCCTGTTCTCTGAGGGGTCCAATGAACTCTCTCCGCGAATGGCCCCCCGGAATCGTAATCCGGGGGTGGAAGGTGATGGGGTGACGCCGGTAAAGGTGCCAGAACTGTCAAGGGTTTTTGACAAGCTGCGCGGCCAGCAAAAAGCACCCGGGCCCGATGGTGTGCCGGGGAGGGCCTGGGTGCTAACGGAGGACATTTTCGGGTAGCGGCTACGTGGCCTGTTTACCGCGTGTCTGGAGGTTGGCCGCTTCCCCGAACAGTGGAGGACGGGTGGACTCGTGTTGTTGAGGAAGGAAGGACGGTCTGCGGATTCCGCCTCCGCCTACCGCCCCATAGTGCTGCTCAACGAGGTGGCGAAGCTCTTTGAGCGCATAGTCGCTCGCCGCTTCGTCCAACATCTGACGCCGATAGGGCCCGATCTGTCGGAGAATCAGTTCGGGTTCAGGGAGGGCCGATCGACGATCGACGCGATTATGCGCGTCCGAGCCCTCTCTGAGAAGGCGACATCACGGGGCGGGGTTGCGATCGCGGTATCGTTAGATATCGCGAATGCGTTTAACACCCTGCCCTGGACCGTTATCCTCCAGGCACCTCAATTCCATGGGGTGCCTCAGTATCTACAACGGATAGTCGCCACCTACCTGTCGGAGCGGCACATAACTTTCCCCGGACGTGACGGGGAGGTGACACACCCGGTTCGTTGCGGTGTTCCCCAGGAGTCCGTGCTGGTACCCCTGCTCTGGAACATCGGTTACGACTGGGTGCTGAGGGGTGCTCTCCTTCCAGGCGTGAGCGTAGTCTGCTACGCTGACGACACGCTGGTCACCGCCTGTGGGGAGTCCATGCATGGGTCTACCTGTCTTGCCACTGCAAGTGTGGCACTTTTCGAGGGTCGAACTCGCCAACTGGGTCTCCGGGTGGCTCTTGAAACGTGGACCACCCGTAGGGACTCATTTGGTGGTTGAAGGAATACGCATTCAGATAGAGCCCGCCATCAAGTATCTTGGATTTTACCTCGACAGTCGCTGGACTTTCTGCGAGCACTTTCGCCGCCTAGCTCCTCGACTCACTAGAGCAGCGGCCGCTTTGGACCGTTTGTTGCCAAATGTCGGGGGCCCTCACGCCGGTGTGCGCCGCCTCTATGAGATGGTGGTGCGGGCGATGGCCCTGTACGGGGCCCCAGTCTGAGCTCCGTCCCTGACGTCTAAAAATATCGTGCTGCTGCATCAAGCGTAGTGCGTGGTCGCCGTCAAGGCAATCAGAGGGTACAGTACCGTCTCGTGCGAGGCGGCGTGCGTGCTCGCTGGCTTTGTGCCCTGGGATTTGGAAGCTGTAGCGCTCGCCGAACTTTACACCTGGAGGGCCGACATACGGTCCCGTAACCCAAGGGTACGTGGCGCCCGCGGCAGTGAGAGCGCGGAAACGGCAACTCCGACCTTCCTTGCTCCGGGAGTGGAAGCAACGGTTGGCCGATCCCTCAGCTGGCCGCAGGACGATCGAAGCGGTCCGTCGTCGCCTTCTATTATGAGCAGGTCATGGCTGCTAAGAAGGCGGCGGAACGGCAGAGGGAGCTTATTCCTCGCTTCCCTCCCGGCGACGACGAACCCGCCGGCGGCCGCAGGTCAACAATGACCTCCGACCGCCGTGATCCGGCTAGCGGGCGGTGAGTAAGGCAGCTCAACGCCTGCGCTCTGGCCTTGGCGAACGGTGTGAGAGTGTTCCGTTGCACCGGACGGTAGTTAATCCAAAAGGACTCAATACGAGGGCCGCTAGCAGGGCGGCCCGATCCGCCGCCGGGGCGCGGGCCATGCTGCAGCAGATACCGCGCCCGGCCAAGGCGGCGTCGATGGAACACAGGGGGGTTTTAGTGGGCTGGCGCCCCGCACACCGGCTGCGCACACTGCCTGTGCGTAACTGACGGTCCTGGCCATGGGTGCCTAGCACCCAAAAGGTTTTCCTCCCGCCCCAAAAAAAAGTTATATAATCATAATCATTGCTTTTATAAAATCTTTAACATCTCATCTCAGATCACAAGGTACATTTCGGATTTCTGTGGCTACGGGGTTGAGTATGAGATATGAAATATATTATAATTAACGTGAATATAAAATTATTTTAAATTGTATTATGTAAAAATGTATTATTGAATACATTTTTAAACTATATTTCTGTAGTATATTAAAAGTCTTTAAAAATATTTAGTTTTTTGGAATTTATCCATTTCAATTAACTTTCATCGCTTGAACTGCAAAGTCAACAACAACTTTCAACGATGAGAGCCACAGTAGATACAATACCTCGTGAAATCGGGTCAACTGCTTCTGCTGACTGCCCTTTCTTGATGAACTTGATTGTAGGACAAAAGTATGTCACACAAGTAGTTGTTCAAAAAAGCCTCATCAAATAATAACGTCATAAGCGGGCTTTAAATATTAACTGTTGAGATCTCAGTCAACTGTTGGTCATGAATAACATTTAGTTGTTTCCCGTGTACAACATAACTTCATAACTTATTCGATGAAGAGTAATAACATACGGATTAGTGCATATTATTTCACAACATATACTTCGAAAGAAAATATAGGTAACAATGACTATTTAGATTCTGCAAGAATCTGTCAATATCGCATAACTGTGAAGAAGATTGGGTTGAATTCTAATACATCCCATTTTGTTTATATATTTATAGGTTATATAATAATAATTACTATAGCAAACCGGAATTTTCGGAACAAATACGTCAACTCTTGCAAATGCTTTAAAGGACTTTAAAAATGCATTCAAATCTGTTGACAGGTAAATTGCACGAATTACAAAATTAGCCGACTGACCGGGAAAAAATTGCAACAAAGAATACATTTTGAGAGATGCAGTCGTCTATGAGCGATGTGGTTATCATATGCTTAAATAGTTACATCTATTTAAAAAAAATATATAGCTACTTTAAATAACTACATGGTTACTAAATATTTTCAACAGCTATTGACTATAATATGGACATAATTTAAACAAGATATAGTCAAGTATTAAAGCACCGTTGAAGACGGTATTAATCTTGATTAGAGATATTTTAAGCTGGAAATATGCTTCATGTATGCATAATTATTTGAAGAGGGATTTTATATATTTTTGTTAACAGAGTATATACTCAAACAATATTCATAATTTATACCTTTCTAAATAATAAAATCAAGAAGCTTATATCTTTATCATATGAGGAAAAGTATATGTTTATTACAATATAACAAATACTGTATAGTTATACTGTTATAATATTATAACTTTGATGATATTAAGTATATAAATAAATATGTGAAAACTTTGGCAGACATTTTCTTATTAATTTGCTATAGTCCTTTAAGATGCTGATCATTTTAAATCGTCAAAAAACAACTCTAAATAATTTTTTGTCGATTATCGATGTATTATTTTCTTAGTATCAATTTTATACAGAATCCATCCAGAGGTTAGTTCCAGTGGACTAATATGTACAAATCCCCGTCTTTATAACTTTCATAAAAATAAATAATAACCTTCAGAACATCTAAATCAGTAATAAGTAAAATACAAGTCCCATCAAACAGCGTCATAAATTTTAAGTTTTATTTTAATACTAAAACAATCTAAAAATGAAGCATCTCCTCACGTTATCTATTTATGTTCGCAATTTAAAAATATATATATCCCCGTCATAGAGTAATCTCTTAATTATTTTGTTTAATACAGAATAAAGTTTATATTTTAACCTTTCTGTTTCCGTATACAACATCCAACCATTGAACAATGATCCGATTAACGATGATCTCAAAATATTAGTCAGTCAAATATTCAATAAATATCAAGTGATCGAAGGATGACTATATGAAGAAAGACTGCAAAAACCGTTATAATAATAATTTAATTAAATGTACCCTACAAAACTATAAATTAATTAAATTCCTTATACGTCGAATTGAAACACTAAGCCACACTTTCAGTAGTACATGACATGTTGTAAAGTTCACTTTTCTTAATATTAATTTGGAGATAAATGATATTTATTATTATAGGTATGCAATATGGTAGCGGGTGTGGTCAGAGCGTAAGCGGACGCGTGCCGGTCGTCAAGCGGGCGCGTCAGCATGCGGCTAAATGTCGCGCACACGGCCTCCGCACTCACAAACGGCCTTTGCAGTTCGGTGCGGTCGACGACCCAATCGGGGTCGTTGACCGTACCCACATTTAGTTTTCACTTTCGTTCACTAAGGATAACAGTACTACATACGTCACTTGCGTACATACACCGACGTCGCAACGCGCAAACGATACGAAGCCGCGACTGCTGCAGCCTGCGTGGAATATGCAATTACAACTATGCAGTTTATTCAAGGCGGACTTAATTGTATGATAATTTAAATAACTTTAAATTAAAACTATTATACAATAACTAATAACTGTGAACGAAAATTGATAAAAATATGCAATGTAAACAGAATCCACTGGCTATACTAGCGTTTGTTAAACATACCAAATGTTAATTTATATCAACGTACGCTTAAAATCGCCAGTTATGTCCGGTACCTTCCTAAACTGGAGCTCTAATGGGTACCAATGTTGTAATTCATGCGGTGCAGTATCATTTTAATATATTTCGTATAGAATTAAATAATTTAGGGGAAGGCTGTGGTGAGGTGGAGCCGCGGTGCGTGGGGTTGCGGGTTGTACAGTGGTTGCGCAAGCGCAGGTCGTCGACTTGGTTATGTCAGCAGTTTACGTAAGCGTCACCTCGCAACGCTCTCGGGGCAGGCGCCAATTGTAGCCCCGCGAACGTTTCGCACCTCTCGCGGACTATTTGCGAACGCCCATGCCTCGTTAGTAGCTCAACTGTCGAGCTGATATGTTATACCCACTCATTGGTATTTAAAATTAACAATAGACCAGAGCATTATCAACATATTATTATGAAAAAAATAAATTCACCGAACTTTAATTGTGATTTCATTAACATCGTAACGTGAAATTAAATAATTTAACCCGGGGATCATGTAGTTCACACATTGCGTAAATGCAAACAACGTTCAATTAAGTTCAACCTTTCATGATTCGATTGGCGCTAGCTTCAAAATCGTTCATTGTAGTCGTTTGAGAATAGGTGTGCCCTAAAGGAGTAATTATGCGATTGGTCGAGTAGAGAAGGGGCTGAAGTGGTTGCGTCAGCGCCGGAGAGCGGTCGGGCTCAACGCACAAGGTTGCAGAGGTTCAATGCTCTAGAAATACGACACCCGACCCCGAGCAACCGCACGCCCGTGCCAGCGCAGCGGCTAAGCACCTTCTACGCTGCCGCGTAGAACACTACAACTACGCCGCGTAGACCCACAACATGTCCACGAAAACTACCATTTTCGATAATAATATTTACATGCAATCGACAACTAACAATTAATATCTCATAAGAAAGGTATCAGATACAAGGTTCATTTGTTGAAAAAAAAAAATGTTTAATTGGTTCTAATAAACAATTAACCGAAGTTCGTAGCAGTGATAATTTAGGTTACAAGTGCGAAACGTGTTCTTTGGGATTTAAAGTTACTGTATTTTTACCAAAGTAGGTCCTCAAAATTATGACAGCTTAGTTTTAACGGTATATACACACATACGCACACAGTACTACGTCTCGTAACCTTCAAAAGAGAGAACGTGGCATCGTAAGCACGTTCAATGTACCAACTCTTTTTTAGGTAGACGTTTCGTAATTTTTTTCTTTTAAATAATTTTGTATCCGACCTTTGTGAGGCGCCCAATTCATTCCGATTGGTATTCCCGCGGCGCTGACGTGCGTTTTTCGTAACCCATGCTGCGGCAACACTGGACGACGTACAAAGTCAACGTGACCAACATGAGTATGTCCCGCAAACCCCATGTGATATACAAATCATTAACACCTATTGAACGTAACGTAGGCACAAAACTGATTCTGTCACAATTTTTTGTCTGTGTCGTAATGAATATATTAACATCAAACAAGTATAAGTGTATTAAATAATTTGGTTATTAAATAATATTTATTATAAAAATTATTCTAAAATTATTTCGAATTAGGCATCCACTTTCATAATCTTTCGCAAATGTGTAATCTTCTTTAAAAAAATAATAATATATATTCAAGAGTTTCAATCTTTACAAATTTTACATTCAATACACGGCCATTCGATTTTATAATAAACTGATTTTTTTAATAAAGGCCATTTATCAAAACTGCAATTCAAGTTCCTTTGCTGACTAATGTTATATTTACTCATAGTTACAACCCTTCTTTATAATACAATTTAATTGAGGATATTATATGTTAAAATTGGTACAAAAAAACTTTTTCAAATGAGTTTAATGAATGTTTATACAATGCTGTAAATAAACCTTTTATTTTAATATCTATTAACAGTATTAATTCTCACGCCAGTATTAATTGAAAACTTTTTGAACATAATACGTTATTAACCCCTAAGCCTTAGTTATAAGTATATTGTTAACGTCTGATATATAGTACAGAGATAAACGTTTGTGATTTTTCTGAAACTACAATTCATTTTGTTGTTACTTTTTTCATTTCTACTCTGACAAACTGAATAACGGTTGACAATTTCTCCGCTCACTTCTTTGCTTATTCTGATTACAAGACGTAGAAAGCGCCACGGTACTTATACAACTCTTTAAAGCGCGCGTGAGCGACAGCACCAGGCCTCGTGCTACCAAAACTGTCTGATTCGCGATTGACACAACTCCGCTGTGAGGTCACTGACCCCAACGCCACGGTGAACGAAGATGCCCACAATTCTGAACCGGCGCCAACGACCACAGCATTAATGTCAGTCATTCGAATGCATGCGTCCGAACAATGGCAACTCGATCGCTGTTGCTAAGCCGATCGCTCACCGCCCGGATTGCGTGCACGCAACGTCATACAGGCAGCGGATCTCGTAATAGTTTAATGCTAGATCTCCGCTTAGTGACAGCTACACACCTGAGCGAAGGAACGGCAACGCAGCCTTTCACGTATACTTATTTTGGCAGGACCCCCTTCGCACCTCGCTCGCCGCGCACCGCCTTGCCCCGACGTTAAGAGAAAGTAGCTAGCCTACGCAATTCTACGGTCAACGACCGAACTCGAAAATGCTTACTTCTGACAAAAAGTGACACATTAAACTGCCTGCATTTCATATTCAGTATGTGTGGTCAGTTTCTTGAACGGATATTGAATGGATTATGCGATTAGGTCAACTTGTGGGCATGTGTGTACATATTGTTACTGTGAATGTATTTCAGGTAGATGCATACGTACTGAACACACTTAAATGTACCGGAGACATTCACACGCCTAAATGATTATGTTCTTATATATAAAAAAAAGAAAATATGCGAAAATTTACCTATTTAATAACGTTTCGAACATTTTCAAATTTCAAATCTGCTAGTTACAAATTCAATTATTCTAAAACTTATTTATCTTCAGGAAAACATTACTTTTAATTCGAAACGATATTTGTAATAATAGAATAAAAATGATTAAAGATGTTATTTAGTGGCGAGTGCCTATGACGCCAATGTCAACCGTTCTACGAAACATATCAACTATTTTACTGCAAAAAATATCACATTAAGGTAGTTAATAAAAACACGCAAACCTATCAAATTTACTTGCTGTAACTAGTTATTTGTCGTACATCTAGCATGAAAGATCCACACGAATGATTTCACTTCAGTACGACATAGAAAAGGTTTGTTAATAATAATAAAAAAAATACTGCACCTTTAAACATAACAGAATACTGCTCCACTAGTCCACTAATAGCAAAGCGACGCGAACGAGCCTCGAGGCTATGTCGAATTATTACAAGTCGATTGAAATAGATACAATTCTTTTAACTTTACCTCTCGGCACATGGCCGTTCATTCACATAGAACACTCCGTTGCACCAAACTGACCTTGCCAGACAACGGCTGTTTACCTTTTTTGTTCTTCTTAATTAGTCTTGAATAATTATCAATGTTTGATTAAATTGACTTATATTATTTATTATTTTACTTAACCGTGTACTAAACGATAATCAAATTTATTTCTTGTAGCCTAAATCTATTAACTTTTGAATCTATTGTATAAAATTTCGATTTTTTGTTTTATGAAATCTCATAAATATTTATAAATTTTCTTTCTTAACAAATTATTGGCAATTCAAAAGCGGTTAGATATAACATCATTCACAATTCATCTTAAATAAAAATTCAAAAATATTTGAATACTCAAGTAAATTATGATTGTTAGAGCCAGTAATAGATGTTTTTATTTACACACTTCTACCCTTTGCGCTTATACCAATATAGTCTGTGTTTTGTAATAAAAAATAATTATACCGCACTTTGTACCCAATTGATGAAAATGAAGCAAAATATAAAAATCAATTGACGTCATCTGTTGCAGGTTATTTTTTTTTGCGATTTAATTTTAATATGCAAATATGTTGAAAAGAAACTGATTTTATTGGTAATTCTGACATTAAAAATAATATTCATGGATATGAAACGATTACGAAAAACGTTTACAAATGTGTCAAAAATATTCTTAAGCATCATGCATAATTAAAAAAAACGAAGTTAAAAATTAAACATCCACTGGGAGATAGGTAGACTAATATATCTATTTGACAATTTAATAGGAAACCTTGCGTAGTAACCACTTTCCGTTCCTATAACAGATGTTATTTTAAAATTGCTGCGTAGTTGACTTAATGATTTCTAATCAAGCATTACTTTATTGTGTTTGCTTGCATTCGAATAAGACCGATGTGTGACACACGTGAGTCGGAGGCACTTGCGTCTCCGACTGAACACGTGCGGTGGCTTTGCCATGGAAAATCACAGCAAACAAGGACACGATGCAATGGTTCATTCAACCGGACGTTATTATTCAACGAGCGCACTGTGATGAAACTACGCAGATCTTCATTATTATTAACAAAGCCCAGCGTTACGAAATACTGAATACGCACATATATGTACGTGCCGTACGCACCTAGCCCTAAAATTAAGGCAATGCGACTTGTTTCGGCTGCTTACAAACTTTATATATTCAACGATTCAATAGGTCTAAGAATGATAGAATTTAAAGTGTATCTAAAAATAAATTGTTCAATGAATACTACCGGCGTTGAAAGCCTAAACGTTGGATCTTTAAACTCAATATTTACAGTAAGACACAATATGATATATTATAATAAACTTTACAATATGTTATTAATTCTTCGGGCAGAAAACTAAAATAATTATGTTATAGACTTAAGCCTGAAAAAGTTGTAAAGTCTTCTATAGAAATTATTATCTTTGTATATTATTTTAAAAACAATCACTGTGTTTGAGATATAAAGATTTAAAAATAACTACCGGAACTTAGTATTTCTTACCATCGTATTTTCTCGTCACTACAACAAATTTCATACTTAACTATTTCATTTAAATGAAATGATCACAAAAGGTCCTACATAAATGGAAAGCTCACATAGTCATAACATAACAATCGATTCTCATGTTAAAAGAGATTAAATTGATATGGTTTTAGTTTAAGCGGATTATCAGCGATATGCTAAATTATAACTACAAAAATTGTCTTTTCATCGATTTTTACAATTTTCCTGCATCAGGAAAATTATGTCATCATATTCGAAGTGTCCTTCCGGTCCAACAGAAATGGTTGCTAGTACCATCATCAAATAATCTAATCATGTAATTACAACGATATGCCTGAAGCGACGTATAAATAATGTATGAAATCGCTATTACATAACATCATCGGTGGGAATTCCTTGTGCGTCGGAACTAGATTGAATTATATATGGCCAAAGCTACGACTACCTCATAGAATGTAAATTTTAGCTTAGTTAATCTGCATTACTATAATACAACTACGTTCAGATACAATTTTAAATATTTAGTACCTAGTTTTAATTTCTCAACAAAATAATGGTATTTTAAAATAGCTTCGTCCGTCATAAAAACATTATGCAGAAATTATTCTTAAATAGAATAAATTATATCTTCACCAAATTATATATTACAAAATCCATTCATTTACTGATCATGAAGCTTTATGAAAACTTTAAAACTTGTTCAAGTGCTATTACCAAAGTATAACACTTATAATATGTAATAATGAAATGTTCAAAAGCTCCTTTTACCAGTACAATAATATGCTTATTATTTATATTTTTTAAACATTTACAATCAGCAACAAATTAATCTATGTTATGGAAAATCACAGTGGATATCTCACGCACACTTAATCTACGATTAACCAAAAATAATCTCTGCATACAAGTTGTCATCAATTTTTTTAAAATACATGTTTTATAAAATATATGTTATCACGTTCACGCCGGCGTGGGCCACCGGTGGCCCGCACTAAGCTGTCCCATCGGGCGGTGTGAGCCACCTATGACCCGTACTAAGCTGTCCTATCGTGCGGTGCGGGCCACCGGTGGTACGCATTCGATTGCGTTCTGAATTATTAGACTATTAGACCCTGAGAATTAAAATCATAAAAATTTAGCTTTTTTTCATTAAAAACATTTATTTTTAAAAATAATTATAATCAATAATGTATCAGAAACATAAGTTTTGTTCAATAACATAAACATAATAATACAGTATTATATAAAAATTCAAATACGGTTAAAATAACTTAACATATAATATTGTTTTATTTATAACTTCATTATTTATTGCTTTTTGTGTAATTTGTTAAAACATTTCAAGCAAATTGCAGGCTGTCCCTCACAATAATAATAAAAAAGTATTGTTAGTTGCACAAGCTCTGCCCTTTTTATTGTACATATTTTCATAATAATAAATACAATAAGATCTCAATGAACTACAGAGCAACAAACAACGCATATGCAGGTCTGAACAGCGTCATAGACGTGTTAATGAGAACGTGTTAATAATAATTTATATGGAATAGAATACAAACATTTAAATAAAAAGAAAAAATAAAACAAAATTTAATCAATCCCCAAAACATGTAAGAAATGTGCAAAAATTCATATATTTTATATTACCGCTAAAGCTGCAAAAATTTATGTTGATTTTCGACGAATGCAGGTAGTGGTATTAATTCACACTGCACGCACGTACTCACCTAACCAGACACTACGTAGCCTAGGTCAAACTGATTCAAATGTAGTATATAAAATACAATGTTCATAGAACAAAAAGCATTTTATTGTTTATATATAACGACAAATATTCGTACATACGTACATACAAAATACTTTGTACATACATATACGACCATTTTTTTATGTTACTGTAAAGATACTCTCTTTTCTCCCTCTCACTTTCTCTTTCGTATTCTCTCTGTACGTTCCTATTTAAAAACGGAGTAGTCTTTGCACTGTACTACTTCTTAGGAAAAGAAACTTGTAGTACGGTAGTATGACCACAAGAAACTTCTATGACTAGGTAAAAATTATTTCAATTTATTAAAGTATACATTTTGAGTGAAAACCATGCTATTATAATGAAAGGACTCACCTATGACTTTGTTAATGGAGTCTTTAAATCAAATGATTGTTGAAGAAAAATGACGTAGCTGATAAAAATACTGAAGACTTCACGAGAATGTCCATTAGTAACCATTGTCATAAGCGACCTTTGTTGCTAAAGGTTCAGAATACATCACTACAAGAAAATTGAGTTTCAGGCTAATTGTATACGTATTTTTTAACTCTGAGACCGTTCTTATTAGATCTATTACATAACTCGCCTAGACTAACAAAGCTAAAAGTAAATATTTAAAACGAAATGTTACCTAGCAGTTCTTGATTTTAATTTTAAATGTTACTAATATATATATGTTTTTGTTATAATATTGACAAGCCTAAAGATTAACTACTCCTTGTTATAATATCGCACCCTACATTTAACTACGGTGTGTTCAATTATGAATTAGACAATACGCACAACTATGCTTGGCTCTAGCGGCCAGTTTTTATTGGTTGCCGCCAATATCTCACAGTACATGCTACCGACTTACATGTTAGCCAATCCGATGCATTGGCTAACATGTAAGTCAATGGATTTTATATCTCTTCAGAGAGGATTTATTCAGAAAAGTTCCAATTTAGATATAAATAATATTAGATAATGCATTTAAAACAAATATTTACATTAACATTCATCGACCTTTAACTCACGTGTCCGAACTTCGTACTGTAGTTTCAACTTACATGACGTAACTTTAAAGGTACTCTTATCACGGATTCTGTATATTCAATAATGACATAAAGGTACGCATAAAAAAAAGATTAATTAAATATCAAGGCAATAAGTTCAACGCGCCTACCTCGCTATAATATACGCAACACGTGCATTGACCTAAGCATTTCACAATTTCTCAAAATATTTTAATCTGCGGCTTTTAAATTTATGGTTTAATATTAAGAAATATAGGATATTTTTTGAGATAATAAATCAAGTCGATTTTATTACCTATTACACAATGTATTCGGTAAAATGTTATCGTGATTAAATCATATCCTTACGCAAAAAGCTTTATTGTGGGTTTTGTCATTCAATACCATTCATTAGTGGATTTAATTTTAAGATTGCTAGTAAATAATAGAACCTTTTAACTTGATGTTCAATTACACGATAATGTATCTTCCGTAAAATTATGAAGTACATTTTTATTATAACAATTTTCAATCATTTATCAATGTTAAGACGAAGCATATATGGAAAAGAATTTATGGGATAATAGGAGGGACTGCCAAAAAATAGGGAACTTATTGATGGAAGCAGATGGAAAGACTTAAGACTCAGTAAGTGCTAACGATAGCCTTCTACCCGGATGACTCGACAGAATTCAACTCGGCAGACCATCTCCGTCTGAGAAAAGAGGGTAAACATGTAAATGTTTGAGTCCAAAACGAATACCAGCACCTTCCGTTCACGACGGAGGAACTCAAAAATGTAGACGAGACTTTCCATCAGAACAAAGGCTTCGGGTTCTGACGGTTTAACTACCGACATCTACAAATACGTAATAGTTAAAAATTCTTTTTCCTACCAGTAGTCAATAAATCCTTACAGTGTGAGCACTTTCCGACCACCTGCAAAGAGAGGACAGTTGTATAATTAATAATAATTTAGTCCTGGATATTACTTCTTGATTTCTGCATTCGAGAAGCAGCATCAATTTATGTGGCAAAGAAGGTGAGGGCCCACCAGATCTAATGGACAGAGAGATAGAAGGAGTCTCTGCTTTCATCGATATTTCATACCCAGCAAAACAAATGTCCTTAGGGTTTCAGAATCTGGAAAACCAAGACCAAATAGAAGATAATAACGTACAGAAAATAGGCATATTTACATATAGCAGTAAAACTAACGGCTCCGATAGAGCAGCGGTTTCTGTATGCAAGAATGATGCTGAGATCAAAGCCATCAAATTTAAGCTATCACTGTATTGCACGGTCTGCCAGGCCGAACTGAGCTATCAACGAAACCACTAAAATAATACTAAGAAGGAAAAAGGTGAGTTATTAAATATACAGCGACTGAAGATCTGCGTTGTAGATGGTTGTAAATTACACCTCATTACACCACTTAGTTGTACAATCTTGTGCCAACATAGCAGTCAATAAACTCGAGAACAAGGAATTATCATTATTCTGTACCAAAGAACATTTAGAAGTGGCAGAATAAATAATATAAAAGGGCGGACCAACTGGTCAAAGACGCGGCACTAAAAATTAACACGAAGTCAAAGTATAACTTATGTCCCTTTTTATTCATTAAGCGGCTGAGCCGTGTTGATACACTTAATGAGTAGAATGGACGTTATACGGAAGGCGATTACAAAAGTTTGTCTTGCGGGCGCAACTCAGGCCTATAGGATTATGAAGGAAATATGAATAAATAAATTATTGACACTAGTGTTAACAGTACACGGCGGGTCTTCTGAATGTTTGTGCCGGAACAAATGGAAGAGAAACCCGTGATGTCTGTGTCTCATCAAAGGAAGAGCCGATAATTCATATTTTTTCTGTGTGCCTTGTGTACGGAAGGAAGAGAATAGACCTAGAAATAAAATTAACCCTTTAACTGTTTAATTGGGTTTCGAAAAACTTTTTCTGCCTGCTTAATTATTTTCCAGCGAAGACGAGTATACTCGATATAAACAGAGTAAAATTTTTCTGCCTATCGTAGGCAATTATGATTAAAAATCAAACTTTGCGTGTTTTTTAGAAAATATAAATTTTTACTCGTTGTTAACAAACAAAATTTATTTCATTGATAAAAAAATATTACATAAATATAAAATTAAAGCGTTATAGGAACGAAAACAAAAGCAATAAAAGACCTGCATTTCAAAAAATCTAAGTTACAAAACTAAAAGTTTTAATTGAGGGCAAAGATAGCTTAGAAGCAAGGTGCAGCACATAATGCTACCTTACGTATTGTCCACAAATATCTGAATTCTCTTCTAATATTATTTTTCGAACAGTATGAATATCAGCGAGTAGGATTTGATTTTGTTTTTGTACTTGGTAATAAATCAGGAAAATGTTTTCTAAGTAATCGTAAAGGCTTAGTTCATGCTGGACGACCTAGTTGAGACGTATTTGATGAATCATCAGAATATAGTTCAATAGTTTTTCGATATATTCCAGTAATAAGTCAATACGGTTTAACTTTCATTAAATTTTTTATGTTTCAAATAAAAGTTAATGCAAGTAATATCCAAGAGATGAAGAAAAATCTTCTTATAATATTTTTTTGGATTTTTCTTGCCATAAAATAGGCAACTATTATTGAATTTGTTATTTTAGCTTAATAGAAGCTATTGTGAATTAAACTAAATAAACGAATATTCTAGAATGTACGTTTTAAAAGATCTTTATTTGCCCTTTTTCAAGGGAAAAAAATTGCAGTTGATTCGTTTAATAATAATACGAAAGCGATTTTTTTTATCTTCACGAGGAGTATACTCGACATAATGCGAAAAATTTTCATTTCGCTCTAACGAGTATACTCAACTTAAACATATAAAGTGTTAAGTATAAAAATATAAATAGTAGTGTTCATACTTTTATCAATAATGTGGAAATTAGAAATTCTGATCTTTTTGTAATGCTGATTGTAAATTATGAATTATAAAGTTTCAAGTGAATGAATGAAT
This sequence comes from Pharmacophagus antenor, assembly GCA_018245475.1. NCBI lineage: Eukaryota > Metazoa > Arthropoda > Insecta > Lepidoptera > Papilionidae > Pharmacophagus > Pharmacophagus antenor. The sequence goes on along the minus strand of DWQX01000337.1, from coordinate 22,895 downwards.
GAATACTTTATTGTACATAAAACAATTACATATAAAGGCTATGAGACAAAATTATACAAAGGCGGAGGTGCAAGTGTAATAAGAAAAAAAAGATAGAATATTTTTGTATTTCTAAGCATAAATTAGACATAAGAAATAAGAAAACTTTAATAAGCTATCAAAGCATTGGTAATAATTTATATTATTATCATAGTTAAGTTGTATTACTATAATAGTTCTATTAGCACGCTAAGCAACATAGTAATTAAGAAAAAGCATTAACGTATAGTAATACTACAATAAGCACGTATGTTATCACATCATAAATTATAATTAGGTTTTTTTTTCATTACAAACATGCAAAAGATATTCGACCGCATTTAACAAAAATAGATAAATAAATGTCTTAGACTTCCGTGTCTGAGGAAATTTCGTAATAAAAACAAATACAATAGTACAATAATTGAACCTATGTTAGCATAGTTATAGATATATAGTATACATACATATATTACTAATAATAAAGATATTTTTTTCTGTTAAATGGCATAACAAATGACATGCATACACTTCTGTCAACACCTGTGCCAAATATATTGTGCCGATTTGACACAACACGCTAGGCCCTTCTTTTAAGCAGAATAAGAAGAATAAAAATTGGTAGAGGACGCCACTCAAACTAGCTACAAATATTATAAATATTATGCATTTATAATATTTGTAGCTTTGTAGCATGAATATTTATTCATACTCAATGCTGAAATCGAGTAGATTATTAAGTAGTTTATCGTTTTATCAAAATAGGATATTTTAAATTTAAAAAAAGGTTCAACATATGATTAAATATTTTTTTATTTATAGAAAGATTGGTCTAATAAATATTTGCAAACCATATATTTCCCTTGCGATAAGCAATTTAATAAAAAAAAATTAAAGACAATATTCTATTATTACAAGTAACAAACTCTGTGGTCTTTACGGCGGAAATCAACAATAAACCGTATACCAACTGTAGCGCGGAGAAATCTAAACATTACAATCCTAAATAAATTGTGATTAGTATGCATGCCGTAGCAACAAACGCAGCCAAAACCAAGCAGCTGCGTGATGGTGTAACCGTGTGCGCGATAGTAATGGACCGGGTTCGTTCGCCGATAAAAGCGAAAGTGCTTGCGTTCAGTGGGACAACGACCGGCTCCTGCGACCAGCCCTGTCCACTTCCTGCACCCGGCTCATCATCAAGCGGCTACGTCACTTGAACTCGACGCGCAAGTCACACCGCATACGCGCACGTACAATGAGTCTGAATATTTTACGTCGTCAGATATAAATTTCTGCACATTATTCTTACTTTATATGAGTGTTTGCACTACTCTTAGTACAAAAAAATCTGTATGCGTTAGGAATAATAGTACAATAAGTATCATAAATACATAAAATTTAGCGTCGTCAATATAATACCGCTATTCTATTATTAAAATACGACGTACCATTAGTGTGAACACGAAAAGGCAATTCATGGAGAAGTATAATACAAAATATATTTTTTTAAATTATATAGCTTACAGAAAATATTTAAAATATAAATAAATTACTTTTATAAAATTTATCAAGGAAGATTACATTAAAGTTTTTTCAAACTATGGTTTACTTTGCTTTAGTTTTTTACTACTTGTTATAATAAAGGTTTTAATAGCTTTTAAGATTGATATAATATTGGAATGTTTAAACTAAGCACAAATCAGTAATTACATTTTGAATTTAGATTTCATTCATCTAATGCTAGGATTTGAACTATAATTTATTATCACTAACTTGTTCACAAAAAAATTTCAATAACTTATTGACATAAAAAGTAATTCATTTGTATGTCATTAAGTTATCATGGTATGAAATAGATAATATTAATTTTAACGTTAAATTCCATTAATAAAATTAAATTAGCTTACACTGCCATCTATTAAGAATTTGTATAACTAGCACATTGTCGTATAATAAAAATTTAATTTCCAGTAACAAATATTAAAATCAAAAATCGAAATTAAAGCCATCCTAACTTTAAAGTCGGACCAAGTTTGAGATTTAATAGTAACAAAATCGCCATCACCCCCTGAGATTATTAGGTATGAGCGGTAATTAAACAAGAGTGTAGTAATTATTAAATGGGTAGTAGGTTCGGAAAATAATCTTTTTGAGGACTATAATAACTTTATCGGTTAAATAAAAAATAAATGTTAATAAATCATAGAACACAATGCACCATATTGGAATGGCGCCTCGTTGAGTTCTATATACCGTAGATGCATAGGTAAAACATATTCTTTTTTAATATAATTTTTTTCCGATTAAACTTAGAAAATAAAAATTGTAACTATTTATTAATTGGCTGTTACAATTTTATAAATTGCATTTGATTATTAAACAAAAATATAAAACGCAAATCACTTTCAACGTCATATGTATTGTTTCAAAGAATTTATTTCCTTGCACGGTTATATTACTGATTTTTAATGTTATGTTCGTACATAAAAAAGAAAAACTTGACGTCCCCAGTAGAAAAATAAATATATTAAACCAAATCACCATGAAACAATTTCTGATAGGTAATTAAATAACTTATAACTAATTAACGACTGTGGTTATTACTTAAAAGTATTAAATTATAATTATAAATTGCAGAAAGCTATAGAATAACGAACTGGTATGACTAGAAACAATCCAATGCCGTTTTCACCTTGATCAAAACATTAGCCTTCTTTCTTATTAAATAACTGTGCCGCATAATGTTTGCCAGGCGCTGCATTATTTACCTTCCCATAACCTATTTTTTTGTAAATATAAATAAGTTAAATTTATAAATGTCTATTCCGTTTACCTTATGACAGTTCTTAAGTTACTACAATTGATTAATTATAGAAATCAAATATGTATAAAACTGTTATAATGACATTTACAATAAAAAGTAAATAATTCTATATTACAAATTTATTAATACTGAGTACAGAACTGATTTTTAAAAATTACGCACCTTATTTAAAATTTTACAATCGTTCGTATTGTTAGTAACGGTTAAAAGACAGAGTATCATCTTTAACTAAAATAAAATAATAACGGACTTTGATAGGCCCATGTGATGCATCCACATTTTTTATGTTTGTTCCTTTAAGTCATAGTTCAAATTTCCCTCTTGTCAGTGGAGACTGTCTGTCTATCTCTAGCATGAACAATCGTTAACGAAGCGCGTCGGTCTGCACCGACGGACATGCGCACTGGATCTGTACGAGAATCGGCCTAAAGGGAAGTGAGGAGGAACGACACCGAACGTAGCGAGAGGCCGTCTCACCGTCACGCCGCGCCGCCCGCACCCGCAGTCCTCCCGCCGCGCCGGTTCTGCGCGCTACATGCTAACCGCATCATGGTGAGTCATTACTAAATGCGAATCTATTCATTTATGACGATCTTTACCAAGAAGATATAGTAATCTGCACGCAATCGTTTTAATTGTTATCCTCTTATACGTACTGAATACGTTGACATCTAATATAGTCTACGAATAAGCGTCTTCGTCGTTACGCTTAACCTAATTATCATGTCAAATGTGAATACAAAATAAACTACAAATAACGAAGCTAAAGCTAAATAAAAACAACAGATATGACAACCATATTAACGCAATCGGCATGTGACAATTTACAGATAATGGACAACCGAATGTTCGAAGACAATAAAAATGAACCAAATTCAGCAATATTTATTACAAATTTTGAAAATAGGGAAGTCGTGAATTATTCTCTTATTATCATAAAAGGAATTATAACATCGGGTGACTGCAATAATTTTATGAAATTAAAATGCTTTGTTAGAAACCACGAAATTCAGAAAATCAGTCATTGGGATGTATATAACAGGGAATTTAAGGTATTAGTGGAGTTAAAAATAGGGGAAAATATAATTAATATGGAATACGCAGAAATACATCATAAGACGATAACTCTAGATTATACACCACGTAAAACAAATTTAAGAGTGACTCCTTTATATATTATTTGCCAAGGTCATGATGGTTGCTTTCAAAGTCCACCTGACGTAGACAATTCAATTGACAGTGCATGCTCACGTATAGCTATTGGCTCGAAATTAATACAAAGCATAACCGCAGAAAAACTCTACGAAAGTGGCGTTGGACGGAAAACTTTCCAACTAGAACATGAAATTAATCCTAGAAAACAAGAATGCATGGTCTTTAAAAGTAACCTTAATGTAAATAAAGCAAGAAAAATGAAGCAAGAAGAATTATGGACACATTTTGGTAGGGAAATAATGCTATCTGATTTAGGCAGTAATGAAAGAAAGTATCTAGGTTTTATTTCTTGTACAAGATATAAAGGTACTGATATAGATAAACCAATGACACATGATGAAATTGTTGCTTTAACCGAAGCTTACGCAGCTTTAGGTGGTGGTGGGTTAGCACTATTTGGAACTGCCTGTTTATACACATGGCCCACTTGTGTAGAAGAAATTGTTTCAAAATTTTTAGACTCCTCTCCTGTTAACACTCGAAGATTTATGGATGATAGTGGGTATCGAAGCACTTTGAGCGGATGTTTTGCAACTACTTTAGGTTCTGTATTTCATGAACTTGGACACACATTTGACCTAGGACATACGAAAGATGGAATAATGGGAAGGGGATTTGATAATATCGATCGCGTTTTCTTAGTTGGAGAAAAAAGATCATCTTTAATTAAAGATCACATGAACAATTTCAGTGGTAAACAACCAGTACAACATTCCACAATTTCTCTGCAGCGTAATATTAATGTTACTATGAATGTAGCAGAACCATTACGTGTTTTAGGACCAAGAAGTAAAACTACTCTAGGAAACTTTGCTTCAATGTCGAAATCTGATATAGTGAGAAGAAGTCCAAATGTCACACCAATAACAAGACCGTCAAGTGTTTATTCAAATGTAACGAATAGACTATCTGAATCACGAAAAAATATAAACAAGAACAATGGAAATGACTCTGTTTATTGGAGTCGAAATTGTGCGGTTCTATTGTCCTATCACAGATGGTTTAATAACGAATATGGCAGAGAAAGACAAGCTATAACAAGATATCTTAAGTTTGATAAAAATAAAATGATGATTATATCTACAGCTGGCATAAGAATTGTTGAAGTCAGAGATGAATCAAATGGAATGGTATTAGATTCATACGAATTTACCAACCATTTGCCCGAAAAACGATTTTTAGTGCCATTTACATTTTCTCCAAAAAGTAAAGTGTTAACGATTGTGGTAGAAGACGATTTAGGAAATGTACTTAAACAAACATTTTCGTACTGAACCCTACAGTGATAAAAGATAATAAGTGTTATATAGTATTAAACATCGTTAAAAAAATTATTTCTTTAAACATATTCTTCAGTGAGAAATATTAATTTAATTGCAGCAATTGGAAGCGTTAAACGTATACATTATATAATAATACTGGTAATATATTTTAACCTAATATATATTTTGCTGAGAATATGCAAAATAATATATTAATTCAGTATTAAAAGTAGATTTATTTTGAATAATATATTAGGTGTGCCTCTAACGTATTTATTTATGTGATGTACGATATTAAATATTGCAATTTGAATATTAAGTATAGTAACATTGAAAGAAAAGAGAAGTGATATAAAAAGGAATAGAGCAGCTTAGGAAAAATTTATTGAAAATGAAAGTGGCAATGACAGTGAAAAATGAAATGTTTATTTTCTATTTACATCTCTTTAGTTTCAAATTTGTTATACGATAGTATGTAATTGTTTACGTTTCAGTTACACAATTTTCATAAAATTTGCTGTAATTTATATAACGCATGCAAAAAATATAAGCAAGTGGCATTTAATTAAACTAAATTTATTATAACAAATTTTATTAAATAAAATGGCATCTCATATACCTACTAATTTTGTTCTTGAAGAAATTAGTTTTTTCCCGTCAATAGTAAACGGAAAAATAAATTTTGTAATGTTTTTGAAAGCATCTTCGGACTTATTGATCTTAATTGGTATGTTGTTTCATATAGTTTATTTCTTTGACAATTCAAATAGTAAAATAAATAAATACTAAGCGATATTGCAGATCGTCTTGGAAAAGTATTTACTCCCGTAAAGCATGATATGCAAGGAAACATTGATGTAAGTAATGTTGTTCTATATTTGTAATAATTATTAAAAAAAATCAATTTTGCTTATTACACAAACGTTTACAAAAGACTATAAATATTTATAATGATGACTGTGCCCTATTCAAGTACATTTAATTAAAAAATTGTATGTAAAACAAAACTACAAATATTTCAAAAAATGGAGAAAAGAAAGTAAATTTTATATAAATAGAAAAGGTAAATTCATATTAATAAATTAATATGCATTATATATTTGTTTTAGAAAATTAAAAAACATTACAAATATAATGAAGACTCTTGTTTATTTGAATTAATGCTCAAAGAAACAATTAAAGGCAAGCCTGTTGCAGCTGAGGGTGTGCTTTGGCTTAACAGGTACGAGCTATTCTTTCAATGAAAGTTAAAATAATACAAAAAAGTGCAATCATTGTGTATATCATAAGCGATTTAAAAATAATAGATAATCCATATATTTGTCAAATAAATAGTGAGTTTATAAGCAAGTGTCCAATATATTACATAGGAATAATTTCCCTATTACTAATATCTATATTGTTTAGTTAAAAGGTGTGAAAAATAAAAATATCTAAATATTTTTCAGAGCATTATTGTTCTTTGAACTTACATTTAAAGAAATGTTAACTCATTTAAAAGCTGAACAGTATGATTTGAATATGAAAAATATTTTCATATTAGCATATGAAGGATCTGTTAAAAAATATCACAGTTGGATAACCCAACAACTTTTTAATGTAAGTATTAAATTAGTATATTACATTATTTCTAATTAATTTTATTACTTTAAACTGAAAATTCATATTTGTAGTAATTTGTACTCCAAGTCTTGCTGCAAAGCAAACTAATATGCATTTCATAAACAAAAATCACTTTCATTGATACATACTATTTTTAATATTTATTAAAACTAGAGTTTACAGTTGAAGCTAGCCTACACAATAGCCTAATAAAACTTAAACTAATTTCTTAAACCAAATTTGTAGTTACAACAGGACTATGTGGGTAAAAACTAAATCTATCTTATCTACATTAGTAGAAACGAAATACCAAATTAAGTAATGAAGTGCAAAATATTCATATTAAAAGTACTTTTTAATAGACTAATAATAGATCTATGAAAATTTTAAAACATTTGGAATTGCGGTAATGAAATCCAAAGTTATTGGTATGGGAAGTAAACATTATGGAACTACATGTAGCTAAGAATGAAAATAAGATACAAATTGGAATTCCATTTTTTAAATTTAACTACTCTATTTAATATCCTGCTCATGACAAATATTGTATAAATGTAATAACTTTTTAATAGCATGTTTTATGTTGCCAATATTTTAAAATTTTAATGTACTAATATTTACTTGAGTCACGAATACCATTATTGTAGGAATTTAAGTATGTTTAATCTGACTTGTTTTTTTTTTCAGACGATTTGCAAAATGTCACCCACATTGCCGCAAATTTTAAAATCTTTTGAAGTAGATAATAATGTAGAAGCTTTTGAATTAAAGTTATCGAATTACACTGAAACTTTGCATTTAGTAAGAAGTGAAATTGATAATTTTTTTAAACAGAATAATTTATTTAATAATAATAACTAATCTGTCTAATACAAAGTATACCAAATTGTAATTTGCCTAAGATTATACTATAGGTGCTGTGTTATTTATAAAGAGGCTATGTACAAGTATTTAAAATAGTAAGGAATCAATATGTATTTGAAAAACATAATTTTTGAACAATATTTTAAAACCATTTACCAGATCAAATATTGTTTATTAATAAATTAGTTTTAAAATTAGAGATGCAACTGTCACCTTAAAAATAAGTCATGTAAACCACAAAGACAAGGAGGCCCTTGTCACTAAGTTTAAGACAGAGGTTACTGGTTTTATTTCTAGGCCACATAAGTAGAAAGGTACTTGGATGGTTGTAGGGTTTTAATTTTATTTGTATCTTTTAAGCTAATCCACAATAAACTCAATATGTTCAAGTTCATAATTTAACCAATATCCGCCAGAAACACATGTTATGGTACAACAGTACAATATAAAATATAAATAGCAGTTTATTAAAACTAAATAATGTTTAAACAATTATATTTGATACTTTTATCATTTACTGGTCCTAGATACTTGAGGTGCTTAATTAAAATTGATGCAAATTATCATTCACTATGTCTGTACAAGATTATGATAAATCACAATGTTATAATTCTTTTATAGATAGAAGTACTTATCAGAAAATAATTATACCACTGCTTCCTCTTTTTTTTTTAATAACTTGCATTATTTTACTTATACAAGCTTACTTATATTTATTTTATATATTGATACAATGTATTATTTTACAAACTCTAAACTTTAAGGTTAAAAAAATTGTTAAATATATTTAATACTTAATATATTTTGCATTTATGTAGCTATTCAATTAAAATACTTAAGGCTATATTTATCAATGAAAAAATTTGTGTTATCCTAAATTTTAATACTTCATCTCTCTTGTTTGTGAAAAATAAATGCTTTTAGCAACAGAGGAAGCTTGTTTTAAATCAACAAACCCAATTATAACCTCTAGTATGGTAATTATCCATAAAGTAGCATGCAGAGTGTACTCAGTTGGAGTACTCAAAAGAAATGGATTGATTAAAAAGAAAGAAACAAGTGGCATTTGCATTAATACAGAGAGCATTAGAAAACCTGCTAACTCAGGAACCTGGAAATAACAAGTGTTTATTATTGCATATTTGTAGAGAATCCTAATCTAATAAAAACATTGATAAATTTTTACTTACTCTTGATGACAAATTTCCATAATGACCTAAATAAAGTCTTGTTGTTTCTACAAGAAATAGTATAGTGTATACTGCAATAGATAAGTATTTAGATAGATGATCCAGTCTATCCAGCTAAAATGATTAAAAATAATTGATTAGTGTTTTTTTTTATTTTATTTTGACTACACTGCTGAAATAGTAATTATAACTCAAATTTCATGGTTAGTATAAAAGATTTAATTTTTTTGAATCTTATTAGGCAGAACCTAAATGGTGTTAAGGTTATACACAGGAATTGTGAAAATATAGTTACAAAAAGTAAAATTTTTACCTTTATATATAAAAAGAACGCAGTGACGACCAACCAAACTCCATAAACATATAAATTAAAAAATAAACATTTTTGTAAATAAAGCGTAATTTTGTATTCCATTTCGTTGATTACGAATATAAGGTTTATTAACTAATATTATTATAAGTAATGAGAAAATAAGTTAATGTATAACGAGTAAGTAGTTTATCGGTGTATCATCTATAACTTAATTTACTGTTTATTTTTATGTAATAATTAGCCGTCTTGTGTATATATCACATTTATTAATGAGTGTAGTAAAACAAAAATTACTCGAAAACTGATTTTTTTTAAACCAGACATAACAAAAGAAACAATAATGTTGCCTACGATGACACTTGATGAAAATGTTATGTTAAAAATTAGGTATATCAATTTATAATTGTGTATCAAAGGTATGCCTATGTGAAGAAACTAACTAAAATATAAAGGTTATATATAAATGTAGATATTAGTCTATAAAAGTTAAATTATTAAGTTTAAGTATGCATTAACAATTATAAATTTGAAAACATTTTTCATAAAATTTAAATTTCATTTTTTTTCTTAATTTCATAAGAAAAGTGATTTCTAAAATAATTAGAAGCTAAAAAACAAAAAGCTTGAATAATATATTGTGCAAAAACAAACTTTATTTATTTGATCCAGGATATATTCTAGACCAAATATGAACCATAAAATTGTACTCGTGTTTACTTAAATTCTATTGAAAATATTTAATAAATATTATATATATTTTGTTTCATTTATTTATAAAAATATTTATGACACTTTGTTTTACATTATCTATTCCTATAGTAATTTATGTTCTGTTTCTTATTTGTCATTTAACATCAAGTTTACCAGTATGTATTATATACTAGTTTTAATTTAATCTATGAAGTATACTTTGAAGTAATTTTATATTTAAATTACTATTAAACAATTGGACTATACGTTATAAGATGTTGTGTCGGACCATTACACAATGTTTAGGTAAAACGTTCGGATTCAAACTTATTTTATTTTGTTTCCATTGTGCAAGCAATCAATATAGTCATTCCCGTAATATTATTCCGAACAATTTAAGCAGATTCATTTTTATCGTTCTTTTCTCTTTTAAAACAATACAATTCAAAGTTTATCCAATAAAAGTAAAAAAAAAAAATGTTTAATGGAATAATGGGAAAGGTAGATTTTGAACCAGTTAATTTCGATTGAAATTGCGATTTTGATCTTACTGTTTTATTAGAAAGGTTATGTATCCAATTTCGACACAAAAAATTCAACTCTCTGAGAAGAAACATTAGCTTAAGTGATTAACAATTGTTAATTTGTCGCTTAGTGTTTACCGAATCCCTTTAATTTTCATTAAAATATTTATGTTGTAATTGGTTTTCAGGTCTCTTACGGCCTGAATGTATTCAAGTTACGTGCACCGCTGGGATAAAATACTTTCCTCCGCCAAAAAATTATGATAGTAAGTGAAAATAGTATTTTCACCTTTTTCATAACCAGTAGTTTATATTTCTTTTTCAATTTAAGTTTTGCACATGATGAAAAAGATTAATATTTTATTTCAGATATTGAATTACCTGAACGTCCAAGATTACGTATGTTTGAAAAAGTTCCTTTATATCCTCCTAATTTGAAACCACCAAAAATGCAAAAAAGGTTAAGGTATATGAGAGGTCCTGAACTCTTACATAACAAACTACAATTAAAACAATATGGTGTGGTTGTAAGTAATATAGGGAAATAAATTTATTTTCTTATGTATAATATTTTTTTTCTAAATAATTCATTTATGCATAGAGTAGGATGATTGATAATTTTATACCTACTATGCATGTGTTATATAATAATGTGAAAGTAGTTAAGATGTTTAAACACCAGATTCACTTCTTAGTTAAGGTTTTAGTTAATTAGATGTTTTACTATCTTAGACTTTTCTCAGCTACAGCAGCTGTCAAACCATAACACTAATGATTGAAATTGATATTTAGAAGATATCCAACATTAGAGACTTGAAAATTTATATTTAACAGGAAAAAGTAAAATTCTACTTTTTTTTACATTAGATCAGCTTCTAACTTTATCTAAAAATCCATATAATTTTCTGTGAAGTATATACTCTGAGTCTGATCTAAAATATATTAAATATGGAAGCTGTTATAGTCATCAACAAATTTCACATTATTTCAATCTAGGATGTGGAGTACTACTGTCACTTTAAACAGGTGTTGGCATTTGGTAGTTCCGGAATTGATGGAGAAGCTATAAAGTTAGTTGGTTACTATGAGCTAGTAGTAATACCAAACTGTATAGGTAGGAATACCAACAAAAAGAAGCCAGACATGATGTTCTACCAAATATGTTTCAGAGAAAGTGCACAGGAAATTTATGATTTCCTATTACCATAACATTTTATCATTAGATGTTTTAACATACAGTGGGCATTGGTCTCTGTTAACATGCTGAACATTTAGCTTAACATGTGTAGTACGATGGTATCAGTGTTGCCCCGTAGATATTATGTAGGGTCTTGGGAAAAGTGAGAATGTACTATATGTTCTATTTTGTCAGATAGGTTCAGATTTCATGCTATAAATTTAAAACAAAGAACAAGTACTTATTAATATAACATCCTTTTTCCTTTTATTAAAAAAAAACACAATTAGCAACTACAATAATACTTCTTAATTTGTGCAAAATTAATGTAGGTTATTAATATTACAGGACATGAAAGAAGTATTGTCACATTAACCAAATTTCCAAAAATCAGTGTAATAGCAAAATAATAGACCACATTCTCAATATCCTCACATTTGTGAAAACTATTTTGTAACGATGCAGGCTCTTGGTGGTGGACGATTAGCTCATCAGCATTTTGAAATGGCTCGCTTGGTCGTGGCTCGGCACTTGGACATGAAAAGAATGTTTGCTATATGGAGAGTAGATCCTCCGTGGCAACCTGTTACGAAGAAAGGTCAAGGTCAACGAATGGGAGGAGGCAAAGGTGCTATTGACCATTATGTTACACCAATTAAAGCTGGAAGAGTCATATTAGAAGTAGGAGGAAAATGTGAATATGCAGAGGTAATATTTTCACGAATAGTTTCTCAAATAAGTCGGTAGTAGTATTTTTCTTTTCATTGTATTCACAGTATTTGTCTTTTCTTGTTATTCCTTTTAATAAGTAAAGAGCTAAATAATCATATAAGATATATTGAAATAGTATTGATATGTATGAAAATGACATCTATTGATATGTATGAAAATAAAATTAAGTAATGAATTTTACACCAGGTACAAAATATGTTAAAAATAGTGGCAGAAAGACTCCCATTTAAAGCACAAGCGGTTTCGCAACAAATAATGGAGAAACAAGCAGCAGATGAAAAATGGAAAGAAGAAAACAATCAAAATCCATACACAATGAAATACATTATCCAGAATAATATGGGAGGATGCCACAAAATGCTTTCGCCGGTTGATCACAAATGGCATGGAAAATATTTGTAAATTATTACTATTGTAACATATAGCTAGAACCATTATTGATATTATATACATAAAAACAGAAAACTATTGATTCCTTACAATTCATTCCTTTTGTAGAAGCATAAGAATGAAATTTCATAAATCTTAAAACTATCGACCGGTAGCCGATTTTTAGGGTTTTCATCGTCGCCGCTCGCCCACACTCAGCCCGTTAGTCTGACTTTTTTAGCTGATGCCTATTGAGAGAAACTTTCAGACGACTATTCAGTTCATGTATTCTAAACATTAATTTTTCAATAATAAAAAAAAAACTGCGGTAAAGAGTTTATCGAGAAAAACAGGATGACCGAATTTCTTTTTCGTCATCGGTCGACAATATGTTAATATGATAACTCATATTTCTTGGACATCATTATATTGTTATTTTTAGTATCAGCTTAACTTTATCTTTACTGATTTGGTTTTTGTCACTCTCTTAAGGTTGATTCACTTAGTCTGAGGATGACCTACACTAGTCTTGCCTATTCATAGGTATACACACTAAGGTGTCCGTCCAATTACTGCTAACCTTCAATAATGAAGAGGCATTTGTAGATATATTACTTTTTTAGAGATTTTTGAAAAATATAAATGGAATATTAACAGACATTTATTTATACCAATATCATAGAGAATTTAAAAAATTTTCGTGGATAGTTTAAATAAAACGAAAACCAGATTTAATAATGATATTATATTTGACATTTTATGAAAGATTTAGTGACAAGCCTCAGTTTGCATACATGTATAAACCTTGTAGCAATAGCTATTAATAAACTTCTTTTTAATATAATTATTATTGCAAAACTCAACAAAAACAAAGGTTTCAGTAACAAATACTACAGCATAAAGTACATAGTTTCCAGAGTCCTAACTAATCTAACGACAAAAGCCAAACACGCTATAAATTTTACAAGGACTATTGAAATCTAACAATAGTTTTGCTAGATCGAAGCAGAACAGTAAAACATTGTTAAAATATTTAATGATTTCAAGTACTGCTCAACTTACTTTGCTAAATTACATTTTTGACAGCTGTTTATTGTATTATAACTTTAATTAGGGCCACATTAAATACACAAATACAAGATCAAAACATTGACTATTTAAGTGTACATTTTTAACAGACATTAACACTTCACCGCATTACTGAGTGCAACTCTACGCTGTTTATATGTTAAGCGAATCTATCACAAATATTTTCTATTTTCACATTGTCGCATTCACGTCCATACCTATAAATTATATAACGTCATAACAATATTTACAAAGCCTATGGAGTTAACTTACCGATAAATGCAATTTACATTCTCAATAAATTAAAGTTAGTGTTTACATATTAATATACAAGCGCTCGGCTTTACATGATATGGCTTTCTATTTATAAAAACGACCGCATACAAAATCAATCTCTAAGTTCTCTCTAAGTCCACAATATCTGTAAGTCGGTGTTAAACAAAAGACAAAGCTTTTATTCAAATACATAGGAATAAAAGTTAACTTTTTCAGATGATCACTTACTAGGCCTATTATGCTATAATATTAATTTTAATACGTGTATAGAAGAGGCGGTGGTATAAGAAGGAATGTAAATAAGCCGCAAGTTTTTATAATACCGATTCTTGAGTTTTGCGTGAAATTTTCATACAGATTTGAGCAAAAAATTAGCCCATGATTATAATATATTTGACTAGTTCTGTCTTATAACTATGTAACACTAACTATTAATAAATTTCTAAGCACTGGCATTATGCGATCTTTACACCAAAATCATTTTAAGAATTTATTATGGAGAGGAATTACTAACTGCCGTGAACGTGAGAGACACAATTTTTTTACACAGATTCGATTTAATTTATTCAAAACTTGGAAATATACGTAAGTATTGGCTAAGCTCTAAGTTATACACATAAGTGAGGTAGCGTTTTTATTTCTAGTGGAAAATATGTACAGGTATTTAAAAAAGGAGATATTTATTTTGGTATGGGAATATATTTGAGACAACAGTTAAAGATTCATTTATTCATAGGTAGGTAAAATCTGCTTATTCGTCAATAAGCCCGTAACACCTTATATGAATGTACAGACAAAATACCGCGTGTTTACAATTATCAATAAGTAATAACTTATTCACGTAATTACGAGTATTAATTAACTAGATGCGCACACATAAATCATTATTAAATACAAATAATGTGCAGCTTTGTAGTTGACTAGAGGTAAATACGTTTAACGCTAATGTAGTATAAAACAGTTTACATTTTTTATTTTATCGATTTCGATCACTGCAAGGATCCATTTTTAGACACATATTGTTTAGAGGATAATACCTTGACCGCCAACAACATTTATTCGTAGGCCTCACTCAAGTGCTCCAATAAAAATTTCAATTGTCTTTTCATGAAAACGTTTTTGTGAGCGATAGAGTCGCAGAGCATTTGTGTGGGTGCGACTGGGTGGCCTTCAATAATGTTTTCGTATGTGTGCGTGTCGATTGACGAATAGGTGTTGTTGTTTTCTGCGTCAGCGGTATTATCCTCGGTGCCGATGGCAGCGGGTGCATTGTATACGTCGATTGGAGGAGCTTTGATGATATGCTGATATTTAAACGTAGACAATATCTGCCGGATCTTTGCAATGATCTGCTCTACTCAGGCGTTTGATTCCTGCGAAAGATTTTTTAAAAATCAGATTTCTGTTCGTTATATCTATAATGTTACATGTTTAGTGATACCCCATATTCTACTGTCTATTCTAGTGATAAAATTAGCTGCTGTCTACATTAATGATTATTTTAATGGATGGTTTGCTTTTTGTAAGTACGCGAAAAGAGCGTAAGTAGGCACACGCGCTTAAGTTCTAAGGGGCTATTGCGAAACTACCTACCTATTGAATAATAATACTGCGGGGCGTAACAATGTATAATTGTATAAAACGTACTCATATAAAACACTATGCTAATATAATTTTTAAATGCATCAAAAGTCAGGCTCTATCATTCATAAGAGTGTACATCAAACATCGAGATAGGGTAACGGAACGGGGAGGTATGACAGTAGTGTGCGCCGTGACGTAGTGACGATGCAAGCGACACAGCAACGTCTATACTAGAAGCATGGTGGGACGGTGGGTGACGGTCTATACCTTGAGGTTGTGGAAATAATGCATGATTTGATCGTAGTCCATGTGGAGGTCGTCAAGGCCGAGCGATTCCACGGGTACGTCGGACGAGTTGCGCGAGTACATTGGATTGCCGACAATCGTTGCTCGCTTTACCTCCGGGGAGCTGTTTCCTGAAAATGTAATATAGTATATTATGCTTAATTTATTTTTCTCTGTTGTGTCCGACACTTTAATCGATTCTGTTAGGTAATAAAATTGTTAATTTTCTCCATTTGAAATATGAAAGTTTACTACTATAAAAATATAATAAAAAAATTGACTACTATAGTAACATTACGGTAGCAATATTATAAATAAATTAATTTTCCCTTTTTCTTACAAATTGACTACAAAATAATGAATATTTAGCGTACCGTTATCTTGAGTGCCCTGTTCAACGAAATCTCCTTTAACTTTTGATTCCTTTGGTCTATTTTTGTACCGCATCTGCACATCCGGTAAGCCTGAAAATCGGAACGAATTTATTTTTATCTAATAATCTCTAACTTTCTCCAATTGTTTGTACGCATTACGTTACATTTAAAACTATTGCATGAATAAATATTAATTTATTGTTATGATAATAATTACTTAAATTTATTTTTCAGTACTTTGCATGTGTTTTAAACCGTTACAGTATTTGCAATAATTTGAAGAATGTTTTTCAACTGTCAATAGCTCACGGATAACCATATTTGTGAGCCAGTTCAGATGAAGCTGTAATAGTCGTCAAAAAGACTAACAGCGCTAACTTCTCCGAACCCAGCAGCAGCAGCAGCAACTGCCAGTATACGTAATTTCATTTTGATTTGTCAATCGGACGAGCCGGCACTGTCTGTCCCATTTATTATATATTAATCAATTAATAATCTTATATATAATTACTGTAATATTTAACGCTTAAATGACAAGGAAACAGACATATATTTTTTTCACTTACCTATTCCAGAATCATGCATGTAGTCGGGGCTCTCAGGTTTGGCGAAGGTGCGACGCGAGTCGTCCGTGCCTCTGTTGAGTCCCACAATTTCTCTGTAATCCTTGTTTTCCATGATGAGCGGAGCATCGTTGTCGAATTCGAATAGCCTTGCACAATCCTCTTTGTTCGTAAGTTTTTCTACGGGGTTATCTTCCAAATCATTTTGGTATTGCATAGTATATGAGTCGCGTTTTAACTGGTCTTTTGGTTCTTGAGTCATGTATGGTGCTTCGGTTTTGTTTAAATCAATAACTCTGAAATAATCACTGCATATTTTCAGATTGTTTATTTGAAGATTGCTGCAGCAAAATGGCGCTAGTTGTTGCTTACACAATTCCACATAGTACTAATCGGTCCGTACACACAATATCAGATAAGTTTTGAGTTTAATCCCGTTAAAATACTATACAGTAATGCTTGCATACTACAGCTTAGTAGCAGAAATAAAAGCTACAGCGTTACTTATACAGATGACATTTAATTAATAATAGGTGGGGGAAAAAGTCTTTTCGCATATTGTTATTAATTTTTTTATAATAAATGTCTTTGATACTACCATTTGTACTTGGCTAGTTATTGGTATCATTAAAAAGTTTTAATTTAAAATAAGACAATTCCAAATTTAAATTAGGAAAATCTGTGATTTTCTTTTGATTTTCTTATTGTTAAGCTGAGTGAATCTAATGAAGAAATTTGATGTATTATAAAATTTTATTATAAAAAAATTAAAAATGCAACACAAGCAGTGAAAAAAAAGTTGATGTTTATGGACCTAATGCTGCATCTGTGAGAGTAGCGCAAATTTGGTTTAAGCGTTTTCAATCCGGAAATTTTGATTTCAAAGATGCACGTTGCTCTGCTCGCCCCGTTACGGACAAAATTGATGTCATTTTTGAAGAAGTGGAGCAAGATCGGCATATTAGTAGTTACGATGTAGCTGAAGAACTGGGAATTGATGATAGGAAAAGCTCGATATTTGGGTGCTTCATGAGCTTAGCGAAAGAAACCTAATGAATCGTGTACTCATTTGTGATTTTTATTACGACGTAACCGAACCATTTTTTAAGAAGCTGACAATTGGTGATGAAAAGTGGATCACGTACGAAAAAGATTGTGGTCAAAGGCCGGTCAGGCTTTACAGACTGCTGCGAAACCCGGGTTAATTCGCAACAAGGTGATGCTGTGTGTATGGGGGATTGGAAAATGGTATTATTCATTATGACCTGTTACCGCCAGCCAAGACCATCGATTCTGAACTGTATTGCGAACAACTGATGAGATTAAAGCGAAAAAATAATAGAAAGCGGCCAGAATTAATTAACAAAAGCGATATGGCTTTTCACCACGATAACACTAGACCTCACACATCTTTAGCCACTCAGCATAAATTATGAGTTTGATTGGAAGGTTCAGATTTTCACCTGCATCGGTCTCTGCAAAATCCCTTGTGCAGTGTCAGGTTAACATCACGAAAGGACTGCCAAAACTACTTGTCGCAGTTTTTTGATTAAGTCCCAAATTTTTATAGCAATGGGATCAGGTCCCTGCTTACAAGATGGTAAAAAGTTATCCAACAAAATGTCACCTACATACTTTAGTGAAATGTAAATAAACTTTATAAAAAGACCTTTTGAATTTTTATATAATGCGAAGAAACATTTACCCCAACGTAATAATAAGTAAGTAATATTGAGGTGGAGTATATTACCGGTCCGAGCGACGGGCATTCTCCGGTGATCTTTTGGAAGAGTCGGGTTCTCGATCGTGTTTCTTGTGATGATTCTTGGAATGGTTGCGTCGTGTTGGGGGCATGACGGTTTCGGGCAATGACTGCAATGATTAAAAATGGATTTTATTATATTGATTCTCTTGATAACAAACGTATGACTTACATTTTGGCTAGAATGTAATTCAGTACAATTTATTTGGATTTTTGGGGAAGATTTTATTACTAGTTAGATATTAACTTTTGACATAAATTATAAAAATATTTATTGTTTTTCATTCGATAACAGATTGTTTTGAAAAAGAAACGTTCTCAGAATAACATAAAAAGTTCAAAATAATTTTAATACTAACTTTATTGGAATTGCGTGGCGGGATAGGTATCTGGGGTTGTGACGCTGAGGAGTTCCTGTGCGGTGGCACCGGTGGTCGGTACTCATCGGGATCAGCTGCATCCATCCTGAACATCAAAATATGCTTTAACTAAAGAAGTACAAAAATGTTTCGAGCGTAAAATATTCTACAGCTTGTCTAAAAATAATAATTTGTGGGATATGTATAAAGCGTGTATAATTCTAGCGGTGAAACCATTCAAGAAATGATGTCGACATAATCTTACTGCCAATGACCGTCTCCGGAGTGCTGGCGGGTGTGTCTTGCAGGTTTTTTGCAGTACGTGGTCGTATCGATCACCCGATCTTTCTTCTCATTCTGCGACGGCAGCTCGATGGAGTTGGGGTTGTCGAAACTGGTGACCATCACGTTGCCGTTGTCGCGGATCGCGTCTTCCGGGTCCACGTAGTTGTAGTTAAGCGGGTTAGAGGTGATCCTCATCTCGTGGTTGTTGTTGCCTTTGTCCGTAGGTTGAGTGGAGTTACGGTTTGCCATTTGCCGATTACCGTTCCTCTCGATTGTCGCACGTCCTGTCAATAGTTTGAAAAGTTATTATTTATTAGGAGAAAGTTAATGAAGCATACAATTTAATAAAATAAAGCATTATTACAGTAACTTATTTCAGCCTAACCGGTATTAAGAATTTAATTTCTTTTCCTTACCTAGCCATACCCAATCATGCGCGTTAGTTGTGGACTCTCTGGTCGGTTTATCTCTTGCTAGTCCAAGCGTTGTGCCTACTAGTCCTGCAACTTGCAATCTCCCACCTTCTGCCACCGCTGGTAAAGATCGTCCACCTCCAATTACTCCTTCTGTACTGGCAGGCTTTAGCCGAGATGCGTACACCACACAAGACACTACGAATACCTAAAATGATTAAAATAATTTGATAAAGATTAAGACGCAAAAAAATGTACATAGTAATCAATTCTGTCAATAAAATCTATTGATGGATAATGAAAGGAGGAAATTTTTACTATATAACTTGAAGATGCATGACTTCTATTTTTTATAAGCTTGTGCTTTCAGAGAAGTAAAAAAATCGCGAGGTACGTTCCAAAAATAACAGTTTTCGACAACTTTTGAAATCCGCCAATCCACATTACGCCAGTGTGGCTGATATTAGCGGTGACTGGCTTTAGAGAAAGCTACGAGTCCCGGCAGTGGGACAAAGATAACATTAATCCGAGGTTGTGTGATATTTTAATGTAATCAAATTACAATAACTAATGTAATAAATAATGGTTTACTTACGACAATTGCGAAGCAAAATGCTCCGAGCAGAACGTACATTCCTAAAAAGCAAAACAAAACAATATAATCTATTTTTATACTTGCAAGACATGTTGAATTTGGCATTTAACCTTAGGTCAAAGTTATTTACCAATTTCTACTGGCGTCATGTGCGGTTGCTGATGTGGATGCACAGCGGAGTTGCTGCGGAATATTGAGCCGTATTGCTGCGCCTGTACTGTTGGTTCGTGATTGTTTTCATCTTTAAATGGAGAAAACGCTGAAAAACATGATGTAGTATTTTTCATTAAAATTCAGTACTAAGTTTACGAATGCGGTGGATTATGTCTATCAATATACTACTAATTGTATTGTAATTTTAAAAGATAGTTGGGACCTTGGAGAGTAAATCATCTATCAAATGAGGAATATAAATATTATATGTAGCTATACTTACAGGGAGAATTCAAAAAGCTTTTGCTATTGTTGATTACAATAGCATATCTACAAGTTGAACTCAAAACACTCACTTAAAATGTTACGTATTAATAGTTATGTTTACTGATTTTTAACATAGTTTTAAGTAATAGTTCCCGATACGATGTATTAAATTTGCATTAATAAACCATAATTAAAATTGACTTGATTAGTTATGGAAATTATGATTTATTTAATTTTAACATAATTGCTTTAATATATTAAACCGGACTTTCCGGCTTGTGTAGATAGCACCGCCACCTCTTGAGTATTGTTTGAGTTCTATATGTACGATGCTCCAGAAGGTAGATACAATAAAATACCTTTAAGCACATCGCTAAGATCCGACATTCCGTTCCTGAGTCCCCCGCGTGCCATGATATCATCGTTCTGGGGCGTGTCAGGTCTCTGCGGTGCGTCTCCCCCGCTGAAGTCGACGTCGACGCCAGCCGCCGCTGTGGCGAGCGCGCCGGGGATGTTCTTGATGTTGGCGGGAGTCTTTGCGTCCCCCTTGCCGGGCAGCGCCACCCGGCGCAGCGGGCCCGCACGGCATTGCTCAGGCGTCAGGAGCGTCACACGTAGCAGTTCGCCGCTACCTGAAATTAATAACATCGTCGTCGTGATATATTTTTATATTATTACTTTGCAGCGGATAAGTTCCATTTCATGTTTAATATGATCGGAACTAAATAATTACTATTTAGTACCTCTTAATTTATTTTAAAACAATGTTAATGTTAAACATACAGCTTTTTGGGCAGGGATCTAACGGCTGTTAACTTTTAATTATGTATGTAAGTATATGTAATGTTATGTTTTATATATATATGTATATAAAGATGTCTCAGAATGTTTTTCGTTTTTAGATGTTAAATAAAAAACAACAGTATCAATTAAAACTCGTTTTATTTATTGTTAAATTAAAGAGCAGTTGTTGAAGTTTATTTATGAAAAATAACCGTTAGCAAACGCGCACCATTCGCTTCTTCAAACTCATTTAACCTGGAGCTAAATATTGAAATCACTCGCTGAAGCATCGCTCTTGGATAAGAGTTGATTTCTTCAGAGATTCTTTGCTTCAAAACATTCAGGTTGGATGGCAATGGATTGTAAACTTTATTTTTTAGGTAGCCCCATAGGAAAAAATCAGTAGGTGTTAAATCAGGACTCTCCGGTGGCCAGTTGATGTCTCCTAGGCAGCTTATCACTCTTCCACGGAATAAATCCTGAAGAGCAGTTAATGAGTCATTTGTAACATGAGAAGCGCCACCATCTTGATGTAAAAAGGTGTTGCGGTTGTAGCCATCCTGGTTTTGTATTTCTGTAGCTAAAAAAGTCCGGATCATATGGCAATATTGATCAAAATTAACGGTCTGAGTTCGACCCCGGTAATCCTCAAAAAAATAAGGACCGATAACTCCTTGACTTGATATGGCAGCGCTAACAATAACTTTTGGCCAGTGCAAGGACTTTTGATGCAGTTCCAGCGGATTCTCGGAAGCCCAAAATCTGCAATTTTGTTTATTCACGTGACCGTTGATGTGAAAATTCGATTCATCAGATAAGCAGATGTTATTCAAACCCCTAAAATGGTTTTTCATTGTCTTGCAGAATTCGACTCGTTTATCAGGATCATCAGGCTTCATTTCTTGAGCAATAACGATTTTATTGGAGTGAAAATGTAAGTCTTTCGAAATAATGCGATGAACCGTAGATTTTTTCAAATTAAGAGAATCTGCGCGTAATCTCAACGACTGTCGTGGGTCGTCCATAACAGACTGGCGAACGCGATTGGCGTTCATGATCGTTCTTGATGTCTTTTTGCGCCCAGACGACTTGTCTGACATTGTATTCCCAGTCTCTTCAAACTTGCGCACCCAATGCTTAATTAAATTTGTACTTGGCACGCGCTTAAAACGCGCGCTGCGGTCCTGTGAAACAAATCATGGCTACTAAACTTAACAAGCCGGCCAAGCGATTGAGAGCACTCCCCTCTCCCTGCTACTTGCGGCTAACACGTAGTGGTCAATTCAAAAACGAAAAACATTCTGAGACACCCTTTATATTTAAATATATATACATATATATATAT
>DWQX01000336.1:0-47199 GCA_018245475.1 Pharmacophagus antenor | reverse complement strand
TATCATATGTATATGTATATATATATATATATATATATACATGTGATACGTGCTTTCAACAAACTTCATCATTATTATTTACGAACCTCAAAATTATGTATAAAATTAAAAAAAATATATGTATTATAATATATTAACTATAAATGTTATATACTTTCAATGAACTAATTACTCAATGAAAAAAAGAAAACAAATTGCGAACAGCAGTAAAACGAGAATGATATTGAAAAAATCAATAATAAAATAGAAAAATTTTCAACAGAGAAATAAAGTCTGAGTCAGCTTGTATTTCGCTAAAAAATTAGCAAGGCTGTTACTTTGTCAGCACCTGTACAAATGATTAAAAAGTGAAATCACATTGCTACTTTTTCATTCTTAATAACGATGTCAACTTCAATTCATACATATATTATTAAATAAAACTAAAATCGACATAAATGTACACATATATATTATGCCATGAGATAAAGCATAAAAGTCTATTATTATCCATTATGTACATGACGCAAAAAAAAATGTTGTCGAATTAAAACACAGAAACATTCCATTTAAATTGTGAAATGGTATTAATCTGTTAAAAAATTAAGTTGCAATTTGTTTGTATGCACTCTTGAACTTGAAACATTTGGACGGCGATAAATTGAAATACAGCTTGGATAAACTTCTTGAAACCTCTTCGTGTTGTAAAAATTTTAATTTTTTATTTGGTGGATACCAAAGTAAGAAATAAGATGGTGTAAATATGAAAAATTTAATACGACATGCAATTATTGCGCAGATATTTTTCATCGTATATTAGGGGGATACCCAAATACAAATATCCTATTAAATAATGGCCCAACCCCCTAATTGTAAATGATGATACAATTCTTAACGCTATTTATTAAAGTATCTTATCTACGTAAATAAAAAGTATAATAAAATGTGATATTCTGCATATTTTTTCATTCTACCAATTTTATTAATTTAAATTATGATAATGATAAAATTTGGCTTATAATACAAGAGAGATATGTTTCCTCATAAATATTAACAGAGGAGATACTACTTTTTTTTTTTGCTTCTTATTAATTGTCATATGAAGAGTGGTATCATTAAAGCCTGAAAATATTATCTGTGTATCTGTTATTGAGTTAAGTAAGTACACTTAATCATAATAGATAGCAGAATGTTTGGAAAATATTTCTTATAGTACTTTCCACTTTTGCATAGGTTATGTTATTTTAAATAATAAATATTTCTCTTCTGTAGCCTATATCTTTTACCATCTCGTTAACCATATCACATTATAAGAACCAAATATGATAAGCTTATTTTTTTGTAATGTATAACTTTTTTTCTTTCTACTCTATATTTTCTGTTTTGAAAATATTTAGGCTAGTGTTTCGATCAACAGTATTACATTTCAAAAACTATACAAAATGTTGTCATACAATTTCTTTGAGGTGCTATTTCTATCATAATCTCCTTCAATAAGAGCTTCAGGTAGTGAAACCTTTGTTTATATAGGTACAAAATATAACCATTATACAATATTAAACTATGGTTCATCCGTTTTGTTTAGAACGACTTTTTGACTTATGCTCTATTTCTTTAAAAAGCGTATATTACATTAATTCCTTTCACCCATTTTTTTTATAAATTATAATCAACATGTAATTAAACGGATTCATGAAAATCTTAATTTGATAATTTGTTCTCAATGCGAAAATCTTTGATAATGTTTTATTCGTAATGTTTGATCTATTGATGTATTGATGATCTAAGGGCTAGAGGCATTAAAATATAGTACACAATTTATGTAAAAAAACTACATATACGAATAATTAAACATAAACATGTAAAAGTTGAATAAACACATAATATTTTCTAGCCATAACATAAAGTAATATAAATCTATTATTTTTTAATAATGTCAAAAATGAAATTATAACATGAAACTGAACGGTTCATAAAAATACCATTGAGAGATTTATATGAAAAAGCTTTTATTTCCGAAAAAAAAATGTCTATTTTTAATTCATAAACCGTCACCTTAAGCCACGAACAAGCGAAAAACCTTTTTCTACTCACAGATGTCTGTTAGGCGAAAACATAGTAATTTAACACTGATAAAATATCTCTTATACTGTATCAGAACATTTATTTCACTTTACTACAATGTACTTGAAGAAAAATCATTTATTTCTTTATTTTACGTGTGACGTATCTTACTTAAAAGCATATCATAATACGTGGAAAAAATCTTCGTTCTCTATTCTCAGAAACGATGTAAACAAATATAAAGAGATAAAATTGATCTATGTAAATATTTGTTTTCTATGACTAACAATTATTACTGACTATCAAATTTGATAAAAGTGGTTGTGTATTGTTAATTTATTGACGATTATAAACGATTTACCCATGTGAAGAATAGAAATTATAAATTAGCAATTAACTGAAGAAGTATACTTATATAAACAACTGAATAATTAATAACAGAGATAATAAGTTGAAATAAATAAACGATCAACTTACAGCCCAATCCTCAAATTTTCAAGATCGTCGGCAATAAGATTTTTAACTCTGCCGCCTGAATTCTGACGAATTTCTCGGGAATCCATTTCCTTTTTCTTCTTTTTCTTAATGAGGGCCAACGTTTGATTTGCATCTAAAATAAATATAAACAGCTTGTAGTCTTAACTCTTTGCCGACCGCACAAGTTACAGAGATCTGTTCGATGTCAACTTCCAATGGCACACAAACCCCCGGACGAGAAACGTGTCGCTGAAAGTCAAAATGGAAAATCTCCCCGTTCGGTCGGGCACTTACTTGCTTCAAAATGGGGAGATCTCCCCGAACGGTCGGCAGTGTTAACAATTTAAAAAATATCTGTTAAGTATATTAATAGTCTTTGTTAACACTATTTATACCAGCTATATTTATTACATATTGAACTGCTTCTGTGGCATAGTAATTTACCACTTACTTTGTAAAATAGGGGTTCCTGGTTCGATTCCGAAATCAAACTTGTAGTAAAATTTGGATGGTTTTTAGAACCCATCTTGCTAGCTACCACTCTCAACGTCAATCTACCGCCATAACAGTTTTTTTGTGTTCCGGTAATTATCTATATAAGAGAAAGAGTATTTTGGACGAGCACGTTTCACTATCTATGGCATCGTTCTCACATAATATCAAGTGAAATTTAGATCAAATATTAACCTATTGTAGATAAAATCGTTTTTATATGAGCCATGCGCATTATTTCAAAATGCAATATGAATCATTCCCATTACTGTGACTCTAAATATAGATAAATGTACTTATTAACAACAAATCTTTAAATATAATACGATGAAATCATATCGATGATTATTTTTATTTTATTTCAAAAATGAAAATATGTTAAAGGAAGGCCACTGAAATAATTTATGTGTTCCCAACATAAACCAGCTTAACGTACGCTATGACGACGAAGCTTAAAGTAGCACTTGATACTTGAAGGTGCTCCAAAATAATTGGAACCGGGCTGACGGCAGCTTACTATATTTGAACCCATTGAAAATTTTGTTTCTGCATGCATCAAGTGGATTTCTAGATGTAACAACTTTTCAAATATTGCCATTGAATGATATTTTTTCACATTATTTGTTATTTAAACATAATTTATTATTCATTGCAATCCGTGCACATAAGTTAAACGGAATGAAAAATACAACGAAAAGATTAATTTTGTTGTGTGTGATTAATTGTCTTCTTCGTCTTAGTGTTCTTCCGGTTCAGTGCCAAGGTCCGCTTTCCTACTCAATCTCCTCCACTTTACCCGATCTTCATCCTCCGGTGAGAGATATGCCTTGGACTAAGGTCGAAACATCTATTACCTACATAATCTGTCGGTTATTTTATTTATTTAATTGCAGCTATATTGACATTTTGTTATTTAATAAATAACATCGACGGTTTAGCGACCTCTTACTACCTACCAAGCTGTGTTGTCCAACTTGTCATAAAGACCATTTGATGTTTCGACTAAAGATTGGTATGCAAAATTGGTCTTGGTGAAATATATTTTAATAAAAAAAAACAATTAAATATTACATACTGCATTCAAAGTTTATATAATCACGAAACAATAAACTTATAGTTACAGAAACGTTTCGACTGTTCAACAAAACATCGTAATTATATGTATACAATGACACGACGTAGGAGTATCTACAGATTTTGTAGTTAGATTGGTTTTTTGGTAAATACCTGAATTAATGGTCGACAAAAAGCATAGAATAGGTAGGAGAATTATCTTTCTCATACTTCGTTCGTAATATACAATATATATAACACATGCGCAGTGATCAAACATCTTACTTATCTTAAGTCGCTTATCTGACTCTATTTTGTTCTGAAAACTTAAGATAAAGTAATGATTAAGTGCTTACTTACCAAAGTGGGTGTAATTTAAGTTGGAGTGGAAGCGTTTCATATAATCGGCTATTTCGTCGTCTATGTCGTATACAACATCTTCCTCGTGTTCACCGAGTTCAGGATCAAATAGTGTAAGCTTGAACCCATATTTTTTATATGAGTTATCCAATACGGTGCGGACTAAATTCTCGGCCATTTCACGATTCTCTTTTATCGCCTGGTAAAGTTTCCGATCTAGCCATGGGATCTCAAGGTACGGTTTGGAAGTGGTTCCAACACTCTGTAGGCACGTAAATTTTATTAGTGGTTGTTAACTTGATTGTTTCATAATATAACATAATAAAAATACAAAATCATATTTAAATGTGACGGCTCCGACCGTGGCACAGTGATTCACCGCTTGCCTTCCAACACTAAGGTTCTCGTGCCACATGAATTATGGATTCTGGATGGTAAAAGAGATTTTTGCAAAACGCCTGGCTAGCCTTAATATCAATCTCTCGTGATAACAACGTTATTGTTTTCAGATGGTGATACATGTGTGAGATAACATTCTGAACAAAAACGCTTTATCGTCTAAGACTTCATAGTCACTTAACATCATATAAAATAGACGTCAGGTGTTAAACAATTGGCGACAAAAAATAATAAGCGCTTAAACATATGGAACCATGATGTTATATAAGCTTCATTAGAATTCGCCAAATAGTTTTCACGGGAAGGTTTAGTTTGTATAGGATGTGATATTCTAATTGCTAATTTCAATAGAGTAGTTTTGTTAATATTATATAAATAACTGTTTACTTTTCTTACAACATCACATTTATTGATAAAAGAATGTAATTTAATTAAAGTATAAAATTATTCATATTGAAATTCTTCTATGTCACGAAAACAACAAAAATACCTTTATGGCCTTTTCATTAATTTTGATGGTTATACAATACATTTGCGAGCTAAATTTAACTAATTGAATTTCTCTCGGTACAATTTGATAAACAAATATTCGTGAATGCTGTAAGGGCTTTGTTGAAACAATTTAACTAATTCTTTTCACATTTAGCCATGAATTATTATTAACAGTTATTTATAATGATTATTAATAATTTAAAAACCTACATATTTGTTCACATTTTCTTTAACTCTTATTGAATTCCATCGCATTGTAAGCAAACGTACCTACATTGACGTATCGAGAGATATGCTACGAAGCATGTAGACAACTCGTAGCATTGCTACGGGAATTTTTCAGACGTAGAGCATCTACGAGTAATCACGCTTTTATTTATTCATTGGTACAACATATCACCTTGATATTTTCTTATAAACAACGCATTTATGCGTCTTCAGAATAAGCTTTCTTAACCATGATTTTTCGCATTATTTACTCAATGTTAATATGCCATTTTATATGTCCAGCAGTGGACTGATATAGGCTGATGATGATGATGAATATGCCATAACATTGGAATTTAGTTTTGACATTTAAATAATTGCGAACCTGTCAAGTTTACACACAAAGAAAAGCATTGCTTTATATACTATTAACTGAAAGTGTATAACACTTATGTGTTTTTTCTTACTAATATTCCGCAATAAAGATTACATTTGTTCTATAAATACATTGAAAGCATTTAATTAATTGAGGCCTACATTTAAATTTGGTTTTCATTTAGAGAATTGAAAAAAAAAGAAGTATTTTCACGTAAACTGAAAAACTGCCTTCCTTTACATAATCCTCTTGTAAGTATTTTTTAAAGTTAGAGTCAACTATTTGTCGGTTTATTAAAAAGTTTTAACGCAAAAGAATTCAAAGAACACCGGTAGAATAAGTTTCAGTACGGAAAAAAATTTCCGTGCGAAAAGGACAGTGATGCTTATTAAACTCATCTAACTTAGACAAAGATGATACGCACATTTTGGCCTCGTTTGGTAGAATAAATTGTAGTAATTTATAAGTGCCATGTATTAATAACACGTGATGTTATTCCAAAATGACAAAGTTCGGAATGTGGCTCTAATGTCACGGATATATAGACCATCACATTTTCATATTCCTTACTTTTCAGTACTGACATTTATGTTCACAGAAATTACAAAGAGACAGAAGATATAACTTATAACCTACACCGTAAAATTTCGAAAAGATACCTTAATATAGTTGAAAATAAATGCTTTAGAAAGTAAACGATAAACTAACGTACACTTTGCGTAACATTCGCTCAACTGTTTTTCTTATATTATGACATTGTGAATTTTAAATAAAGTAAATATGTTGAAAAAAACCTCCCTCGACTTTACTTTTACCTGACTGTAATATCGAATGATAATTTATTTTGAAATAAAAAATTCATAAGCGAGATACTAATACAAACATTGAAATGGGAAAAAAATCGTCATGAGTATCGTAACCTAAAATTACATGTGTATTAAAATATTGTTTTCAAGCATTCCAAACATTATTATAATTTAATAAAATAAAAAAAAAAAATAGTTAAAATATCTATGGCTCCAGCTTAATCCAACCGTTTTCAACATTTCTTTTGTATTACAACAATTACGTTTTTGTCAACAGCTTACATGTGAGAAAATATTCGTGTTATAAAAACATAACGAAAGCTTTTCAAGTATACAATAATATAACACATCGGTCTTGCAAATTCTCTACAAATTCCTGCGGCACACACAGATATTTCAGCTAGTTTGAGCTTGTCAATCCACACCGCAATCTTTATGCACTGACAATAATTAAACAATAGCTGTTCATACTATTTTTTCTGTAACAATAATTTTAAGCTTGTAATCTGGTGAAGTTTTAAGTTATGTATACCGATAATTATAAATTTTTACGAGAAGAGAGTTTCAAATTTAAATTCTAACTACAGATCTATAGGAGAAAATGCCATGATGTAAAATGAAAATCCGGCATAACATTTGCAATGCATCCTTGAGTGCCGTTGGGAGTTTCTTAAAATACCTCACAGTACTGTAGCAATAGCGCTGAGTAAGTAATGAGTCGAAGATACTACTACGGGTATCTATTCAATTTATCTATACAGGTATGTCCATTTATCTGGATCTGAAATGGATTAGTTTCCAATTTTAAGGCCAACGGAGAGCGTACTGCGACGTACGTTCTAAATAAGCGAAACATATGTTCGTAATACGTTTTTTATTAAGATACTAATATGTGGTAATTAAAAGTAACTAAAATTGTAACTTTTGCTTCATCACAGATTTATTTTTGTGAAAGATTTGACCACTGATAATGTTCGTACGTACTTCCTTGAGGCGAAGTTCGCAACTAGATATCATTTTAATTAAGTAAAGTGGTTATCAAGTAGGTATTTTAAAATCAAATAACTGTTCACGGTATAGTGAATACATGAACAAGCACATTATCCAGATATTTATAATGAATATAATGTGGACTTTAGCAAGAAAAGGTCAGAGAAAGAAGAGAAGATAATTTCCATATTAAAATTTTTAAAGTTTGTTTATAACACACGTCATACATTCACAAATCGAATAAAAGTAATATATCATCGATTTACCTTTGCAAATTATAGATGAAAGAATCACAAAATTAATATATCCAATCATCTAAATTATATTTTGCTTCTCTTTATATTTACTTAACTTGTAACGAATAAAGATAAAAAAAAAATATTTTAGTAACGTGGTGTTCATTTGCGACATTTTCTTTCTATCTGCATTGAAAGGGCGCTTTTGAAACACAGTATTACAAAGTAAACATGAAAAGGACTAAGACGAGTAGAAGAGAGCTGGTAAAATTAACTGAAAAAAAAATGCAAGTTTATAACAACGTTATTAGCTTCACTGAAAATTCTGTTCGTCTTTTAATCTATCATTTTGATGCTATATACACAGAAAATTTGCATGAAAGGAATTTTAATATTATCTTGTTTCTTTCATGCAAATTATTTTTTAGTTTAATAAAAGTACAAATTGTGTTCTGAACAATATTCGATTTATATTCTCCTAAAAAATTAAGTATGTAAAAATTCAATTCTGATATAATATACAAATGTACGAGTAAATTTAATCTGTACTTTTGAGATATTCAAATCAATCCCCGCAAAAAGTAAGATTGTTAATACTTTTATACGTTACTTCATTATTAATACTTTCTAATAATAAGCTCTTAAAAAACTTCCGTATTATATTAAACACGCTTATAATTCAAAGAAAGTTTTTCGAAGTCCATTCAAAACTTATCCGAAACGATCAATCCATTTTACAAATCATTTATATACAATACCGTATCAATTGTACCGTAACATACTGTTAGTATAAAAAAAAACTTTATCAATTTCTGCGAAAAGTATTAGCAGTTCAGAAGTTAGAATCATATAATATATTTATTTAAACTATATTTCCAATATCCTTCTAAACGATATTGCGTAGCAACTTGACATGTTATTTTTAAAGAAAAGTCAACAAATTTTCAATTGAAACATTCGCCGAAAATCACGTCTCTCTGTGGTATTTTTGAAAATGAACATGCATTTTCTAACGTTGTATATTTGCCGACGTTCTTTGACAGAACAATACCATTCAAGTACAGAAGCGAAATCGAGTCTAATTTGATCTTCCACTGGGAAAGCAAATATTTTTTGGATGTCGTACTTATACCTACATCGTAGTAGTATCATGTCATAAACAATAAAAATTCAGTGCTGATCTACTGAATTAACTAGGTAATAACTGTTTGTTTGTTTGTTTACAACAATAACATAATTTTACTTTAATGAATTTTTTGTCTTTCTCTTTTAGGATAACCCGTGAGGGAATAACACTGCAGAATTATCTTCTAATATTATCGGATTCTTACTTCATAGGCGTTATCTATTCAGGAATTTATATCTCAAAATGAACTGTAAAGACTAGGCTACAAAAGGTTTTTTATATAAAAAATGTATTTTATAATGTAATCCTTATTTACCCTTATCAAATAACAAAATGACATATCATAAAACACCGGGAAATCACTTAATACTATAGATATGAAAAACAAAACATGAGAGGAGAGCATTACAGAGAAACATTTCTTGAAAAGTTTTCAGAAATACTTTCACGGCCCAACGAATTGTATGTTAGATAATAGAAAGATAAATAGAAAGTAAATATGATAGCCGTCTTCTGAGAAATCCCTATCGGTTTTCATTCGTCATATTTAAATAAGGGAACTTTTTATGAAAAAATATATTTACAATGTCATCTTAAGTTATGCCAATAAAATGTCTATTCACAACTGATTCGATAAAGTTGAAAGGCGGGATACATCTTTAAGCGGTCTTAAAAGAAAGTATTTTATTTAATTCTGAAAATCTTACAATTTTACCTTTCGTAATACTATGCAGAAACTAGACTATCAAAATGTTCACTCAGTGTTAAATGATACGCTTTACTTATAATATACAATAGCTACGAGGCACTCCAGATTGAAAAATATAATATGTGCTCATTAATTATTTATAGACAGGACAATTCACATTTAGAGCAGAGCATTTTGCAACGACTTTAAGAGCTATATCGACCACTTTTGTTCTCCGTCGAATTTCTTCGTTTCGGATCTTATCCCTTAGAGAAATACCGAGCATAGCTCTTTCTATCGCACGCTGAGTGACCTTAAGTTGATGGACCAACCCAGCGGTCAAAGTCCAAGTTTTCGCTCCGTAGGTGATCGCAGAGAGGACGCACTGGTTGAAGACTTTAGCCTTCAGACATTGAGGAATTTGCGAGGTGAGGATATGCCGGAGTTTCCCAAATGCTGCGCAGCCCAATCGAATGCGTCTATCAATCTCTTTATTGAAGTTACCACGGCCAAGTTGTAAGACCTGTCCGAGGTAGACATAGTCTTTAACCACTTCAATTACTGCATCCTCAATGGTTACCGAGCGGGGGATAACGAGGTCGTTAGACATGCTTTCATCTTGTCTAAGTTCATCAGTCCCACGCATCGAGAGGCAGCGTTGAGATCGTTGAGCATTCGGTTGAGATCCTCCAGCGTTTCAACTATTATGACAACGTCATCCGCAAACCGAAGGTGTGAAATGTATCCGCCATTAACGTTAATGCCTCGCTCCTTCCAGTCCAGCGTTTTAAAAACGTCTTCCAGCGCAGATGTAACAAGTTTCGGGGATATGACATCCCCCTATCTCACCCCTCTCTGCAGCCGGATCGACTTACATTGCTGGCCATGGATGCGAACTGTCATCGTCACGGCGTCATACAGGCATTTCAGCACCTGGATATAGCGGTGGTCTACTTGATATCGCTGTAAATATTCCAGAACAGACCAGATCTCAATACAATCGACGGGTTTTTCATAATCCACAAAGGCCATACATAACGGCAAATTATACTAAGTGGTTTTCTGTATAATCTGCCGAATGGTATGGATATGTTCCACACTACTGTAGCCTTTTACGAAACCCAGCCTACTCCGGAGGCTGGTATTCATCAAGTCTACGGGAAAGACGATTCGTGATAACCTTTGAAAATACCTTATAAATATGGTTCAAGAGTGCGATCCGTCTATAGTTTTTTAGCAAGGATTTATCACCTTTTTTAAAGAACAGGACAACCACACTTCTGGTCCATAGCAATGGTGTGGTTCCGTTGTGTAGAACGGTATTAAACAGGTGTTGTAGTACTTTCAGAACTGGAGTTCCTCCAGCTTTCAGCAGTTCTGTTGTAATACCATCCTCACCAGGAGCTCTACCATTTCTCAGTTGTTCAAGAGCTATCCTAATCTCTCCTTGGCTGATGTTGGGGATATCCTCCGTGTAGTGTCGGATTAGTGGAGCTCGGCTATCACTCGTGCGATCAGTAAGTGAGGGTGGAAGTGCATGAGCAGCGTAAAGTTTGCTATAAAAGCTCTCCACTTCATCACAGATCTCTGGCCTCGAAGATACGATACGACCTTCCTCCCGCCGGAGCCTCAACAGACGAGATGTTCCAAAAGGTTGGGTAAAGACCTTTAGCATTTGTTACGTTCTATCGCAACTTCAATGCATTATGTAATAAAGCTGCGATAATCCCGTCTTATCAACCGCCTAATCTTTTTATTTAGGGTTGCGTATTCTGTTGAAGCTCTTACGGACGACGGTATCTCACGACGTCTTATCATGAGGGCCAGGGTCTCAGCGGTAAGCCAGCAAGTTGAAGTGACAGTGGGCTGGACACATCTGCCGAGTCACCGATGTCAGATGGAGGAGGAAAGTCTTGGAGTGGAAGCCGCGCATAGGATGAAGGAGTGTAGGGCGCCTTACCACCAGATGGACTGACAATTTAGTCAGGACGGCGGGAAGCGACTGGATGAGGGAAGCAGAGGACCGCATATGGTGGAAGGTATTGGAGAAGGCCTATGTCCAGCAGTGGACTGACACAGGCTAATGATGATGATGAAGATTTTGCAACGACTAGTCACCACTAGGAAATAATTGTCACCAACAAACATTTATACATAAGTGTAGAAACACTAACATACGACTACAAATATATTACATTATCTTTTTCCCGGAAATCATTTGTATATATTTTCATATCACATTTTGGGGACGTATATTTTGAGAAATGAAAGATAAAATTTACTGCAATTTCCCAATTTAACGTACACCGTAAGCGACTTATATTCTGTATCAAAAGAACGGCGATATATCATTAGCGCTCTGCAGTCAAAGCTGTTACACGTGGGAACGGAAAATAAATTAATGTATTTGACAACCATATTATGATACGTTATTAAATCTTTAATATTGGTTCTATCTAACACTGAACAATTTTTGAAAAATAAAAAGAGTGATAATTTCAACATTAATGAATCGTGTTTCACGTTGTCTATTTTTTAATCAATATCAGGAAGATTCTATACATAACACGTACTTTGTTTTCTTTTTACGTATTATTCACCCACAAAGTCAGTCATAATTGAGTAACATGGAAATGAAGTTGGGCGGTCAATCAGAGAAAACTCTTACTATCTTGTGCCACTCTTTTAAGGTTAGAGTAATTAAATAGTGTCCTCTCTTAATATTAGGGGTAGCCATAAGTATTCAATTTTTATCGCAAGGTACGGTAAGGTCTCATTAGTCCTGCGACAACCAGATAACCAGAGAGGTGTAAGCATACTTTTTTTGTGTTATTCTTCAACCAGTTTGTTTGTAATTTATTCTCAACGACATATATTTTTTTTTTGTGGCTCTGTAATAAAATGGCGAACTTTGTACTTTCTGAGAGCCATATTCGTAATTGTGTACTTTTCCTTTTTAGCGCCGGTTTAAGTGCCACAGACACAACGAGCAAAATTTGCGACACAAATGGAGATGTGTCTAAGGTCAACAAGTGTCAACGTTAGTTCAGAAGATTTGCCGCAAGTGATTATGACCTGTCAGATAAGCATCGAACTGGTCGCCCAAGTCAATTCGATAACGACGCCTTAAAATCTCTAGTGGAGTCCGATCCAAAGTTGTCTAAACAGGAACTATCAAGAAGCCTTGGGCCTACCTGGTCCACCGTACAAAGGCATTTAAAATAAATTGGCAAGGTACATAGACCAGGTAAATGGATTCCACACCTGTTGTCTGAGGCCAATAAAGATCTTCGGCGAACAATTTGCAATGCCATGCTCACCAGACTAAGCAGAGATCCATTTTTGTCCAGGATCGTAACCGTAGATGAAAAATGGATCCTTTATGATAAGATAAAGCGATTAAAACAATGGTTGTCTGCAAACAAGAGACCTCCTCCAACCCCTAAACCAACTCTTTTCCCTGAGGAAGGTGTTATTGAGTATTAGGTGGGATTATTTCGGTAAAGTGCATTACGAATTATTGAAACCTGGGGAGGCAGTTGCTGCTGACCTGTACTGTCAACAATTACAACGGTTACAGTCCGCACTAATACAAAAAAGAGCAGCTTCAGTAAACAGAAAAGGTGAGATACTGCAACAAGATAACGCCCGTACTCATGCAGCGAAGATTACTCGAGAGAAAATTAAGCAGTTAGGCTGGGAACTTTTAGCCCACCCTCTTTACCTCTCCAGACCTAGTATCGTGGGACTACCATCTGTTCAGGTCACTGGAGCATTTCCTACGAAATAAAAAAAATATTTCTTATTCAATGTCCAAACGCACTTTGAGTTATATTTTGAGTCACGCCCAGCCCACTTTTTCATGAGGGGCCTGAACTTTTGCAGGAACGATGGCAACAAGTCATCGCAAATGAGGGTGATTACATAAACGCTTATAAAATAAAAATTTCATTTTGTCTATACATGAAAAAAAAATTGAATACTTATGGGTCCCCCAAATATACGCATAAAGGCATTGTTGTGTTGCGGCTGAGTATTTTGAGAACGTATGCTTCTCCATCTACGAATTCATTAAATCGAAAAACAAAGTCGCTGTCAATGAGCGACGGTAACTGTTTATCATATCGTAAAGCACTCGCAAGTAGGCCTACTTTCCCAAAAAAAAGTATCTACCAACAATAATTATTAAAAAAAATTACCAGAAAATTTTTATTCCAGTCTGCTGGATAAAGTTCATTATATATAAAAGTGCATCCAAAAAAAAATGAATAAACATAAAAACCCAAGCTTCCATTAAACTGAATTGAACGTTAAACTATAAATAACAAAATAACTTTTCGATAAGCCAGCTACGGAAACTTGTTCAGACGTATACAACTATTATACAACCTATGACGGGTGAACTGTCCGCAATACTCGTATCTGGAACAACTATTGAAAGACGTGAATTGTTTGAATTTCTTTATTCAATTCGTTTAAAGGACGACTTCCCACAATATTTATTTTTATCAAGATAATAAAATATTTTGTTATTCTATTATGGTGACTGTCATAACTTATGAAGCTATACTTATATTTTTCCATCCTTATGGTCGTAATTAGACTTTGTACTATGATTTATTAATTTTAGTGCGCTATATAGTTAAAATGAATATCGCGAACTTACGAGCTTGTATGACAGTACCGCTGGTATTATTATTACTATTTTATGAATTTTATACTCAACTTTAATTCTACAAATTTTAATATGAATTTAATGTGGATATAAAATTACATAATTTTATTAAATGTTTTAATGTTTTTGTAGTGATTAATTGTATTTCAATTGATTTTTAAGAACAATCGACTTACGAATAACTATTGCAATAAATTTACTTGTAGCACTTTCACTAACGCTATATTTCATTTAAATTTATTCATTCAAGCGTTACATTTCGAAAATGCAAGATTCAATAAAAGAACAAACTTTTTGCTAATTTCCCCTTTGTTTAATCACAAATACTTCGACTAAAATACAGATTAGTCCGACGTCAAGCTGTCCAACCCGTAACGTCTCCTGAAGATGCCTCGTGTAAAAGCGAAATGCGTCGAGACTGTATTTTAGACGTAGTATTTGCAATTAAATATTGCGGAAATTAGCAAACAAATTTTTGTTTTATTGTTTAAATTGTTCATTCAAGATAACAGTTTTCGTTGTAATGACGCAACAGGTGGTTGCTTTATACATAATGTAGCTAACCAATTTGGCTTACAGTACAGTTAGTAGTTAAATTACAGAAATCCCGATGACTGAGCGAAAAGAATTTCAGGGTCATTTTTTAAACAGCCGCTTTAATATAATGACTGAATATAGTTTGATTTTTGATATATTACCAAAATGTGTGTGTCCTCCTATTTAGATTATCAATAATACTCCGTTTTATTCTATAAGATATCTAAAACGTGTAATACAATTGTGCATTAATGAACTATAAACAAAAATTATGTAATAATCACAAGCATATATAATTATAATTTTATATATTTGTGTGTGTCTGTATATTTTTTTTGGCAATGATCTAACACTCGGACTCAATCTCATTCGTAAATGGTGAAGCGTGACCGATCAGAATATTCCGGCTCCCATAAAATCCAAAATGTATTTCAATAGTAAAATTTCAAATGGGCTTTTTGTTAAACGCGTTATTAACTTTTCGACTAGATTGATTAAGGCGCTGGTCCATTAGCGTTCAGGTAATAATTAGGTCAGACAGGTGGCCTAGTTAGTGGATTCACTCCTCAAAATTAATATTTTCAGAAAGCTCAGTGATGAGATTCCATCCGGGTTTATTGAGGCACTTCGTTTCGGGGTGAAGTCTACTCTGTCAGAGAACGAAAGAAATAACTTCTATTTTTATATTATTTTTAGTTATCTAGGGAAATCTACAAGATTGATACGTTTATTACTTTAGTCTATATTCTCTGCAACAAATCTTCATTGTCATCGAGTATGAAGTCAAAGGCTCTTAATCGAATAAACGCAAATAAAAGTAATTATAAATACACCATGTTGGCTTTTCTGCCGGTTAACTTGAACGAGTATTTTCAATAGCTGTATTGAAAATTAAAAATGTTGCCACGTTTTTCGATGCGTCTATCAAAGCGGAGGCAGCGCGTCAGTTGTATTCATTTTGAAATGAAGTACAAAATGATACTCTTGCTCAGCAGTGAGAAATGTTACCAGTTTCATACGATTCGTGTTCCACTTCGAAGTGTCTATTTGTTAACGTACAGTTCATGAAATTCAAACTTAATACTTTCTTCTAAGTTAACGTTACAACTCCGTTATTAAATTTTTCGTTTAATATTTAGGAATGTACTCGTTCTCTGTTTACATAGCAGGTTGGTTTATAACAGATAGATTCCGGGTTTAAATTTTACATTTCTTTGAAATATTACAAATAAATTTTAATACTAGGTTTACAAATATTATTTTCATAGTTGACTTAACTAGGCTATAGTGATTTGACAAAACAATTCGCCCTAATACTTTCTTTTTTTATAGATAATCTATAGTTAATTTATTATAAGGAATGAAAGAACAAAACTGAATATACGGTCAAATATTGCAAACTTTTTATAAAACCATGTTGCGTCAAAATGTCGCGTTCTGAAAACCTAGTGTTGATGACTAAAAAAAGATATTTAAGACATGCCACAATGACAAAATCCATGGAAGCCAATTGCAATAAATTTTTAAGCAGCGTATGTTTAATTCCGTAGTAACTTGGAATCACAAATATCATATTCCTTTTTTGTTTTTGAAATATGAACTTTTAAGTTGCAAAGCTCTTCTGTGTGCGTTTAAAGCGTTGTAATACAAATGCAATTTCAGAACATTAAATATTTTCAGCCACATTCAAAACTGCAAGTCTACTCGTGTTTATTTGCAACAGAAATGTTATCTATAATAGAGCAAAAGTCAATCAAACGAACCCATCATATTTAGTGTTAGGTCATAGCCTTCGAGGCGCCTTAGTTATTTGATGTCCATGGCCTATAACTAAGCGATTAACGGTACGCCCCACATATGTCGCTGACAAAGTCGTTCTCATGACTCTGCTGTCATTATGTAAAATTTTAACAAGTTTCCTTTAGAAAACCTAGAACGGTCATCCATTCATACGAAATTCGCGACGATTACCTACGAGCCTCAATTTGATACTAAATATAAAAGTGAATACGTAATCACATATGTTATGAATTTTTATATATTTTTTATTGACATGCTAAAACACTTATCGCTTTAAACTAACTCAGCGATGAAATAGTAGTTACTTAATAAAAAACATTTGTATTACCATTTGTAATTACTACTTTATGATATGCACGTAGTAGACAGCGGGGGGCTAGAAATTATTAAGTGAAATTCCCGAGGCAGCTAGTCCTGCGTTATATTTTCATGGATTCCCTCGAAAAGCTCCCCAGCTTGTTGTTAAATAAATAATGAGCTTAATATCTCTTTCTCTTCATTTAAAATTGTCAAAAAATACGTGCATAGAAAAAAAATTCAACGTACTACTTATAGTACTAACTTATTACTTATTAGTTACGACGTGTTTTAAATTAATTTTGTTAGAGCAAATAACACGGCTTGCATCTCTTATCTGACGTCACTCCGTAACAGATGGTGGTGACTCTAGTCTACATATATCGTGTATGAAAAAATATAATTATAATTGACATAAAGGTAATTCGAAACCTCATTTTGTTCGACTTAATATTCTGTAACTTTTGTACCACAATAATAGGAGAGAACTATATATTCATACAAAATTTAGTGAAGACAGCACCATTTCATTGTTCAATAGATCTCTTCAGAGTTAATATTGCAAACATACAGTCCTAGAAAAATTATAGAATTTTTTCTAAGCAATGAGCAGATAAATTATAAATTTGCTTGTGAACATTATTTAATGAAATATATCCTTTTTAAAAACCAACAAAAGTTATGATTAATTTTCCGTCTTTTATGTAAGTCTATAACTTTTATACATTCTCTATATTAAAACTGACGATTGCAGAAAATAATTTGTGAATGCTAATCTTCGAAACTACTACACCGTTAAAATAAAAATGAGCATGTGCTTTTTTTTGTTGACGGTTGTTTTCCATTTTGTTTGTGTTGAAACACCCGATGGCTTTGCATAGTCTCACAATGTTTGACTAATTTAAATGC
This sequence comes from Pharmacophagus antenor, assembly GCA_018245475.1. Lineage (NCBI taxonomy): Eukaryota > Metazoa > Arthropoda > Insecta > Lepidoptera > Papilionidae > Pharmacophagus > Pharmacophagus antenor. The sequence continues at coordinate 29,236 of DWQX01000336.1, read as the reverse complement.
CGTTAGAGATTTTGACTGACTCATGGATGTAATAATAGTAAATCTGTTTCTTACACCAGGACTCGTGAGTTCGATTCTCGTTAAAAGCACTCATTGTGTAATAAACATTTTCCTTTTTTTTCTGTCTGGTTTTTAATATACATAAAAGTATTTATATTATAATATCTATATATCAATATCAGACCCTGATAGGCCCATACTACAAGTGCTGCTTAGCTACTTATCTTAGAATATGAATACTATATGTCTTATATATTTCAGTTTATTTTTATCATTACAGATACTTATACACAGGGATAACAAGCTGTGACGATGTAAAATACAACTTTCTTTAAACAGAACATTTTATTTTAAAGAGAAGAGTTAAAAACTAGTACTTTATTGGTGCACATTACATTGTCACCTTGATACAATACGACAGGTCTCTGCGGCGCAATTTTTTTGCAGCGTCCGATCGCCCGAAGACAGATGTAAATTAATAACCACTGCAACTGGCCGCAGCGAATGTTGATCAAAATATTTTCCTAACCTTCATCCGTAAGCGCTAGTTTAATACAAATTGGACGGTGAGAAAATTGATTTTAGTACAAAATGTCTACTTGTCGTCGAGAAATTTATTATTTATCTATAATAAAACGATTTTAAAGTTATAAATTTAAATTCACGTTTTAAATGATTTACTTATTACATTCAATGAATTATTGAAATTATCAATAAGTACATTTAATATATGACCTGAAGACAAAGTCAAAAGTCCTTAAAATAAACCTACAAAAATAGCACTTTTTGAAGTCAAGTAATTTACACTCAAAGAGGATCCTCCATCCAAAACAATAAACACAAATCAATAGACCCACTAATGCTTTTTCAATTTAATTTATAATAAAACATTAATTAAATTTATAATATGAAAAGTTATTTAGGTCGTTGTTATTATCGATAAATAATTGAATATCTACTGGAGCATAAAATAACTACCGTTTCATTACCGGGTAGCTTTAGTAATTATCGGTTTGGAATACAATTTTAAATGGTTATGTGGTTAACGGTAAAATGAAAATTATTTAATAATGATCATATCGTATATCATTTTATGATGGTGGATAACAGTGCCGCGCCTGTTTCTGCCAATCAATGGTGTTTAAATGTATGCTTTCAAGCAAAATGGGTCCAGCTCTCGTCGTTTAATTTCCGTGATATAAGCAGTTTTTTAAAGTTAATTAAAAAGAATTCTGTTCGCCATTTTAATAGATTATTGATTAATGCTTAACTATATACAAGTTTAGCAAGATTTGTTTGAGCACTAAAAATTATCGTTTAAAAGTTTATTTTTCATTTTAGTCAATTATTGAAAATACTTTTATCTCAAATCGAACTTATCAGAGTTTCTACTTAAAATATTTGATAACAAAAATGTGCGTATTTTTTAATGTTTTTAAATCCTTATTATCAAGTGACTATTACATATACCGCATCGAGTTTTATTTTAATACTCCATTACTGACCCATTGTGCTTGGACGCCCACAAATGTTACCGTATTTAGTTTTAAAGAACGCCACATAAAATACAAGTAAGGTATGCGTGTAAAATATATTCACAATGATAAACTATGAATTAGTGTAAAACATGCTATTATTTACTATAAAACCAACGAAATTTTCGCAAATTGATTGCATAGTAATCATAAGTAAATCGTTAACTTAATTGATCAAATTAATCACTTTACTCGCCACCGGCCTGGCTACGTATCGGTGAGCATTTCACTTCATGGCCGCTAGATAAATTGTGCGGTAAAAACGCACGCAAAAGTGGTGACAATAAACAATTTTCCCGCGTTATTGCTAACTCGTTTTACGACCGGTAAAGCTGACAGGGGACTGATGGGATTGGACACTGTTTAACTTATTTACAAACTCGATGTCGGCAACGATATTCCCTGCAATCCAGCGACCTATGATCACTTATAATCTTTTGATATAAATTTATACAGATGTTAGATTCAGATCATGATAATAAATGTAATTTAAATTCGGACCAATAGTCGCGTTTAATAAATCATCAATAGTTTTTTCCAATTTTTTTTAAACGAAATTATACGCCTTATATGTACTAGACGTATAATTACCATTATACCAGATAACATATGTATGTTATCTGCTATTGGTATTTAATAATTTTTCGTTTTCATTGTTAACAGTTTTTAAAGATGACTATAAGATTAAGGTATCGTTACTAATCGTTTCATATAATTTAACAATACTTGGAACAAATTCAACCAAGATATATTATTTTATTACAAAGTGCAATAGTTCCTGTTTTTGATTATTACTTTAAATCGTCGTTATAACTTTAGTTAGTCGTTATATAATCTAATAGAAATGGATCTGATGACTTACCTTTCGATAGTCTCCACCTGTTGATTCAGGCGGTGGAGGCACTTTATTATCATATTCATAGGACAGCTGCGATTTTCTTGTCTTTTTATCAGAGGGTTGGACATGCCGCTGTGGCTGCTCCGGCTCTGACGGTATTTCTTCATCGGGATCTACGATAAAATCTAAAGGGAAAAAAAATATGTTATATTAAAAAACAAAACTAATCATTACTCACTCGCTTCTGTGGTCGTGCTAATTTTTGTTAATTTAATATTATGATTAGAATATTAAATAAAAAATATTTTCATATCAATAACTTTAATTGAAATTTTAATTCCCCTTTCCCTCATTAGGGATGGAATTACAAAATTCCCTTAAATATTATTGGATACCTACACATAAAATTTTTACACCTTCATTGATTCAAAGATCAATCAGTCAGTCAGTGAATCAGTGAGGACTTTGAATATTATAAATATATCATTAATCACCACTAAAGGTTTATATTATACACGAGAACCGTACAGCAACAAAATCGTACTAATTATGACAGATAACACAAAAGAATTCACCCTTTGCAGGTGCATTAAATTTGCACATAGCCGTATACGAAAGGCAGGTTCACGAGTTGTGTTAATTAGATATTTACGAGAAAGTCCGTTCAGAGAATATGTACACTGATATGTAAATAAAAACAATAAAAAGAATTTACGATTCCCCGCCATCGCCATTGCTGCTGGAGAGCAAACCGTTGCTGACTTTAATTTAAGCAAATTTATAACCATTTATAGTTAATGCTTAGAATTTTTTTCTTGTATACTACATTGTTTTACTTGCATTGGATTGATGTAAAAGTATAAAAAAAGTTGATTTCGAACATTCTATTAACAACTTCCGCAGATAGTTATTCCTTTTGTACAGATTATTTTAATAAATATTTTATTAGTTAAAAAGAAAATTTGTTTAATATTATTAACAGTATTTATTTATGTTAATATAGGAAATTTGAAATAATTAATTGGATTTCGAATCATAATAATTCAATAACTAATTCACATCACTTTTTTCTTATATCTATTTTTGTTTCCTAATCAGGTCTTAATCTAATGCCGAAATAATAGAAGTATAACGATATTTTACTTTTTTACATACAAATATTAATACGAACAAGATTCATAAATTGTCAACCGTGATAAGCTTTTGCGAGTCGCAGATTCTGGTTTCAATAGAAATAAAAGAATACGATGTATATTGATATTGGAAGTTATTGATATCTTTAAATCACTTCAAAAAGATTCGTAAGAATCTCAAGAGAGACTTTAAGAACTTGGATCAAGAAAATATTATATTTTTGACAACTTACTATTAACATCATTGCAAATGTATTATTCTCTAAGTAGATTACAAACATTACTATGGCCTATCTTATATAGTGCGCTATTAAATGAAACTAGGTTAAACTGGCCAATGTGACAAACGCAAACACTGGCCTGAGGGTTAAATGTGGTGAATGTTGCCTATTATTTCATATTACAATCGATACATATATTATTTTCATATAAATTTTATTAAATATTGACAAAAGGAATTTATCATTTGAATAAATTTATGTATAACATTCTAATCAACTAAGAGCATAATTTTCTTTTTCCCGAAAATAATAGTAAAACTCATAATAAGGCTTGTAAAAGAAAATGATTAAAAAGCTCACAAAACTCCTGTGTATTTTCATTTGTAGGCTGGCATGTGTTTTTTTAACTTGAAAATTATGAAATATATTATCGAGTGAAATATCAATATTTCTTAGGAGATTAAATGTTATTAACCAGGAAATAAAAAAAACTGCGTTTGTGTCGTTAATAACAACTTAACAGTATGTGCACCAACGGAAACATAAATCAACAACTTTATACACCACACATGTCCATTCCTAGCTACACCTCGTTATCGTGCGCTGATAACGGACAACCATGACGTAGAAGCCGCAAGACCGACCTGATAAATCAACACTATTAATATTACGAACTAGAACGCAAGCTTATACGATTGCCTTGCAAAGAAATATGTATGTAACTAATGAAGGCTAGCTCTCAAATAACAGTAAAAGCAATCTCAAGAGCTACATTAAATTTATATTTTTTCAATAGACTTTATTATTTTTCTATTAGGCGAAACGGTAACTCTAATAGGATGTTGAAATGATGGTATACGATACGATATATCGACGATGAAGTAGTTAGAATGTTTAAATTTGACTTAGTTACTGAAATGGAAAACTTCAATTTCAAAAGTAGAGTCACTCTGAAGAGACGCTTTCGAACGGTAAATATATACAGGTAGTTAAAGAAAAAGAAGTTATCAACTCTTGCAATAAAATACAAATATCGCATATTAGGTACATGTATACCCTGCTCGTGTGTGATGCTTTCCAACAAGACTCCAAACGTTTATGCACTACTGTACCATACGAATCACCTTAAGTGTCGAGTTACCTTTTAGACATCAATACAATAGGTTATTCATTCTTTTGTGTCGAATGTAATGCATTAACTTAGTCATTGTTATCTCAAAGACACCCACGTATTGTTTAATTAGCAATGAAAGTAGCGACTTAGTGCTTCTCCTACGCATTAGAAGTGACGTGGGAGACAATACGATTGGAAAGGTGAAAATATATCTATTATATATATAAAGAGAAAACTACCTGCTAAAGGTCAATAGATATATATTGTTAGGGTGTTTTATAGTGTTTATTAAATACCATTATTTTAGATGTTAAATACTTTAACAACATAAATGAACAATGATTTTAGGAAATGTTAATGTTAGGTATTCTATTATTAGGTGTGGATGATAATATGTACTTCAAGGACATGTTTACGCAAATCTGTCTAATAGTAAGTAGGCAATGAAGTCTAAAGTTCATAGTTTTACATAACATGTATTTCTATAATTATTGTAAGAAATAAAAATACGTAACCATCGAAAAATATTAATTAAAATTAGTAATAAAATAAATCGGCGACTTTTGGTTCGACACTTCAGTTTTGTTATTCTTTATATGTATTTTAAATTACTAATTAGCAATATTTGCATTAATGAAACATGAACCTTAAGATTGTGAGAATATAAAAGATTTTGCACCTTTTCAAAAATAAAATAGGAACATTTTTTTTCATCCACGAGAGTTGCTTCATGTAAAAAAATATTAAAGAAAATAGGGATCAAATATATATATGTTTTTTTTTATTTAATTTCTGCCGATTAGATTTTTGTGTGATTTTATCAAAAATAATTTTAATAATTAATTAAAAAAAAGTAATCTACGCGATAAAAAAAACTCACAACACGAAATCTGTTGTAATGAACTCAAGTATTTGCGCACAAGTTTGTAATTACAAATTGATTAAACTTCTAAGAGAAAGAGAGCTCTCGGATCACCGGATCCGTGGGCCAGTTTCGATGAAGCTGTAATAGTTGTCAAAAAGACTAACAGTGGAAACACCATCAAACCCAGTAGTTAAAGATAAATAAAGAGTAGGTAGTTTCCCGTTTTTCAATCCATGCAAGTTATTACGCTTTATTCATTTGGCATAGAAAGTGTTAGCAGCGGTATAGCCGCCATCTTGTAATTTGCTGGTGTGCAACTGTTGTCATCAACCTTGCACCTAAACTACAATGACAAAAATACTAACTTCGTTCTACATGTCCTGATGTTCGCAGACCACTACGATATATACTTATAAACTATGTAGGTAGATACAATAGTAGGGCCTATTTCAGATATAGGCGAATAAATACTAATATTAAAAAGAAAACAGTAAACCAATGCACCTTCAGTTAAAATTAATAATTTCCAAAAAATTCTATATTCAATAAGATTCGATACAATGATTGGTGTTCATTAAAATTAAAGTTCGAATGCATTTTAATTAAAATGTACTAGATATCTGCAATTTTTTTTTCTAAACAAAATAAATATTTAGCCTCTCTCCTAACATTGACTCTCGTTTTAAGTTTTTGTTAATCATTCGTCGTCAACAACTCAATTAATTAGAAAAATTTATAATTCGATTTTTTTTAGCTCACGATCCAACAATAATCAAAACGTTCTATATGAAAGCGGGCGTTGGTGTTGTGACGTCATCATGTGACAAATGTATAAATAAGTATCGGTTATCCATTAAGAACTTTGACTGTGATTACTTGCCTTCGAAGTTCGAAAGAACTGAAAGTTAAATCCTTACTATCCAAACAAGCGATATGTCTGCAACGGCTACAATTGAAGCGAAGACAGGCTACACAAATTTAAATTTGAATGAAAAAGCCTTAAGATTTCCAAATTACACCAATGCAAAAAGTGTTAACGTCATTTTTACAGGACGGCTGCACATTTGGGCGGGATCGTAAATATGTATCAGTGATTTGTGTCACAGTGACGCGATAGTTCCATATTTACATAATATATACAACCACACTCTGTATTATGTTAATATATACGTCATAGCTTAAATAGAACAGCACATGCGAATGATTTCAAATTCGCACACCTTGAGATGTTGTCGATAAATTAAATGAACATCGCGTAAGAAGGCCGTAAGTTTGAACTTCGAACGTTTTATAGTGCACTTAGAAGACTTTCAGGATGTTGCCGCTGCTTCGTTAGCTTGGTTGGAAAATGTAATATAGAGTAATGTTACCCGCAATTACCAATTTCAAATAATAGTAGCTTATCGTCATTACTTTCAAATTGCTAGAGGTCAAATGACACTAGTAAATCAGTACGGTGTTCTTCGAAAATGGTGTAATTAGGTACCGTGATGTGCTTTTGGTATTTACAAGCATCGATAGGATACGGTAACCGCTCACCATAAGGCGGACGGAATGTTTATATTCTACCATAATAGAATAAAAAACAATCAGTTATCAATATTTAAAGTCTCTACTTTCCCGCAGACGAGTGTGAGTGGCCCCGAAATGAAATCAGGAGACAAAATTTACTGATGATGATATCTTCTAGTCACCCCCCTTGCTATCATCCTTCATTATGTCATTATGTCACTATAACAGCACTCCTGTTTTCAAGAAATCATTCTTTAAGAATACAGAACGAGCAGCTTACACCGTTATACAGACTATCTTTCAATAACAGAACTTTATAGGTAAGTCTCCCATTCTATTTCAATAATGCAAAGCGCTCTATTAATACTTGAAAAATTCCTGGGATGATGGTCTTTTGTCTAGATAAACTTTTCAATGCATTGTAATTAACCTATCTCATTACAGCAATGATTTTTTTTTTGATAAAAATAAAATCTAATTGGCGAACTGGAAATGTAATGAAAATATCGAATTGCTATTTTTAGTCACTCGTTATTTCAATGTTTGTATTTAATTCGCCCACACTGTTTCATTGATTGGTAAACCGTAAATAACATTCCAGGAATACGTATATGTTTATTTTCGTAACGGATATGAAATATCACAGATTTTTATATGTTCATTGTACCGCACTGAAGGCGATCAACCAAGAGATTTTAGTTGGGAGACAAACCTTCATCTGTTTTTAGCCCAGTAGCAAGTTTCCTGTCGAAGATTTTCTCCGATAACGAAAAAGAAATTAATTAAATGTCAAATGTCATATCGGATAAATTAAAAATAGATATTGCCGTAAAACAAGTACGGTATCTTAACTATAATACCCATGTTTTAAATGTCATGTTTTACACCATATAAAATTAAGAGACAAAATATGAAAAGAGGTGGTTCAAAAGAAGCTTTATCGATATTAATAGTAAAACAAGAATTATTGTCTGCAAAATTCTCAAAGTCTAGTCTAGCCTAGCTTTTTAATATGTTAGCTATGTGTGTTTATATTTCCAACAACATTTCAAATTTCCATAAAAAAAACTTTCCAATAAATATTGTAGATTATTTAACACGGCGTTTTGCAAATGGTTGAGAATAATTATTATAATATACGCAAGCTGATTTGCTGATTGATTTCTTTTTTATTTTCTAATATATTATTATTGAAGATTATAAATATAATTAATTGATTTTTCCACGTATGCTATGTATAGCTCAAGTTTTTATGTAAAATATAGTTTAACCATGTTGCGTGCAATAAAATAATATTATGAATGTTAAATACCGTAGAAGTTGAAATTTGCCTATGATTTCAGTCAGGCAATTGAAAGTTATTTCACTGACGCGGCGCTTAACACGGGTAGAAATAAGGGAATCGCGTCGTTTGACGGCGGGTCATTGATGTTTGTGTTTCTCATGACTTATCGATGCTCCATTTGAATATTCAATAGAGATAGCCTTTGAGCACCTTTCATACTTATTGCTTTCAAAATATTATCTAGTCTATATTGAGATGTGAACTTAGTAAAATTATATTTGCTAAAATTGTATCATGTGAAACATGTGCGAGAAAATTGCCTGACTTGTCTGTTAACTCTATTTATGCTGTACGAAACCCTTCCACAGTGCAAGTCCAATTCACACTTGTCTATTTATTAAATAATGGTATGAATTACATTTCACGTTGTCTTTAAAAACTTTTCCGGTTTAGTAACGATGTTTCAAAATAGTCTACGTAAATGTAACAAAAGTATTGATTTTACTAAACATTACCAAGCCACAAAATTTACGGGTCACTTCACTAGTGCGGCAAAATAGGAAGCTGCAATTACACTAAACGCGGCACACGGATCATTCGAAGTTCTGTTGTATGAAGTGTTCGAGGTACATCGCAACTCGCTACAAATTGCCGTTTGGCACGCCGCTGTCGGCCAATTTTCACTTTATTCGATGTTGAATGAGACATGCAATGTGATCGACTAACGCCTCGTTTAGCTGAACACTAGCGCCCGTCACACGTTTTTTTTTTGCCGTATTTGCTCCCTAACTCGTGTGCACGTAAAACAAAGGAAAGCTTATTATAAGGAAAGAAAATATTAAAAATACCTTTTTCCATAATACTTAAACAGAGAAAATGGATTTCGCCGGAACTGACTGTCAGACAAGTCGAATAGATCGAAAGACATTGTGAATAAAATATACAACAGGGGACATATCAGTTTAGGTACATTCCAACATTTCATGTGCTGACTATGGCATAATATTTACTACTGATACAAGCACTTGAATTCACTCACCTTTCACTCACACTTACCTTTGAATAATATAATCTATGTCTAACGAACGAACATAATTTTTTAACTGTTACTGTAACTGAGGTTAGTGATAGTCTATTCTTTGAGAACATTCTCCACATAAATGTTTTTCTGCGCAAGGTACACGAAAATGAAATGCAGCGAATTCAATCAGCGCCCGTAGAAGCTTTGCTTTGCGATAAATAGAAGATTTGGATGTTGCATTCAGTCGCAAAAGCCTTTAAGCTCCGGTTGCACAGTTAACGAATCACTGAGCTCTGTTTGTGATTTAATTGATAAAATGCTCTATTCACTTTGTATCGTGCATTTTGTGTTATAAAAGAATGCAACAAATTATGAATTACCTCGTAAATAGTGATGTATATATTCAATAATTATGAATCAGAACATTAGGAATTAGTTTATTTGTATAAACCATTGCATTATAAATCGATTGTGTAATCGATATTAAAATTTACTATTAAGTAGTACATTAAAAATAAAAAGAAATTGAAAGCTGTTGTTGTTAACTATTACAATACTGTCTAGGAAAATATGTACAACTATTGTTCAATGAAAAGTTGCTAATGGAGTCCACAATGGTTTTCAGTTACATTCACTATCTACCGCATCACTTAACGTGACAGCTGAAAAGAAACAAAGAATCCTTCAATATAAAGCCGGGAGATCTTTATTCAAGTAATAGACGTAGGTTTATTAAATAATATCTCACCTCAAAAGGCTTTCAATGTCAGACACCAAATAGAATCTTCTATAATTTTTTTCCTTACTAATAACATTAAAAATAATTTTATAATAACTAAATTTTTTATTTTTCGAAATCATTGAATGATGTCATTAATATTCATAAACTAAACCTGCTGTAGTTTTCACACTAGATTTGGAAAATATTAAATATCTTTAAATAAATACGTTTATTAAGACTAGACGTTGATTTCTATATTAATAATTATAAGTTGTTACTACAGCAAGAATCAGTTAAAACGTTCAATATAAGCAAAATGGTTTTTTTTCTATTTAACAATGGAAGAAGAATAAGACTATTATTTAGTATTAAGTGACAACAGAAATTTACATACTACTCGTATAAGTTATCGGCATAAATACGCGATGACGTGATACCTTTTTCGGTTTGCGGCTTTATTTTTAAAACTGCTCATATAATAATTAATATCATTTTATTAACTACTTAATTTTCTTGAAATTAAGAAGAGCATTGATTCATTGGTCTTGCTGACAGTTAATTTAATCATTTCGCTATAAATATAGTTTATAGGCATAATCTGGCTAAATTGAATTTTCGACCGCCTCGTTCTGTTAGCGCTACGTCGCCATCGCGCTACGGTTCATCGAGCTACGGTGCGTCTACGATCGAGAAAATAAAGCGATGATATGACTGTAAGCTCAAAAGGAAAATATCCAATATCTGTATTACAATTGTCATTTATAGTTTGTGATATCTGTGTTATATTGGTTTTACTATGCGCTTGACTTGCCACTGTAACAACGTTGTGAAAATATTCATAATAAATACAACCTGGATCATTAATTTATATCTATCACATCACACGGTATCCGGAAAACTATTATATTTGACTATTTAATGCAACAAAGTAATACAGAAATAGACTGACATTAACATTATAACGAAACTTTTCTCACCCGGCTCTCACGTATAAGCTATTCGGTCGAGCGACTCTGTGTCGTGGAATGCAAATGTAAATTATACGAGAAGCAAAAGAGATAAGTATAATCACATGTAAATCTCTTTGCTTTATAAATTTTAGATTAGTTTTAGTAGTTCCCGGGAATTTTAGTTATATTAGCAGTTTTTAACATTGTTTTTTTCTTGTAATATCGAATGTGATAAAGTTCGAAATAAAAAAAAAATGATTGTCAATTAAAGTTTTATTGAGTTAATAAGTTTTGGTAACAATGAAAATAAAATTTATGAAAACCTTTGATATCTAACAATTCGTAATAGAACTCACAGCTAACTTAACCAACAGCTTTCGTGGACGTATGTCTACTGTTAGCATCCAAAACGATTTTACCTTCCCGATCGTATGTTTGTTCTCAGCAACCACTGATAAGAGCAATACTGTTTTTATACTGCATTCAGTTATATGTATGTCAGTTGACATTTTCTGTGACAATCGACAGGCTTCGCAAATACTTTGTAAAATAATTATTTATTTATTGCAGAGGAAAGAATCAATGGATCTTTTTTTTTGTTTATAATATTCTGTTACGTACGTCTGCGATTTAACGAAAATTAATTTCAACTCATATACAAATTTAAAACGTCCGGAAATAGGTGTTATTTACGGCCTTAGCGGAAGTTATACATCAATTTTAAAATAGTAATAATCGATAGGACGCCATAGATGTGAATATAAACAATACTGGTTACGTAATATTTATAAAATGAGAACAAAAAATCACTAGCAGCAATTACGCGCGAGACAAAAGCCTTCAACAATGGCTGTCTTTTTCAAGTCGCGCACTAGCGCTTACCAGATGGGCAGAATGAAGTGTTTACCGTTGCTTAACGTCTTAAAATAATTGCTATAACAATACTCTTTGTCATATCAACGTAAGTGGGAATCTAGCAGCTTAACTTCATAACTACTTCGTATTAAAAAAAATGTGATAAATACTAAACAACGCTTTCTAAATAAATTCAAGTGAAATCGAGTTATCTTGCCTCAACTTTTTAAAATTGTTAAATCTTTTAATCGAACAAACAGTTAATACCTCTACCATTGATATACCACATACCATATTATTTTCAGAACAAAAATCTGTACCTGTATATGAAATAATTCCCGATTAATTAACTACTCTATGACCTGTACGTTGTATATACAAGAAAGTTATTAAATTGTTCCAAACATGAAAACGATTAATAAAAAAAAAATAAGCATTTAAATTACCAACAGCTAACAATTTTATATTACTGCAACACTCAATTATTGGTAATAAAGCAGCGATAATTAAACACTACTAAGAAACTATTAAGAATAGATAGAGGCGCCGTGCATCAGTATATTTTTAATCAGTTTTGGGTTAACAATTGACCTCCATTTCATCTGCTGTTAAGTAACAATAAGGCCGTAGATGGTAAGCCGTGTTTGAATAATTCTGGCTCATTGTATAACTGCCGGAACAAAGTAATTCTAGTATTGCAGTAAATTGTCATTTAGTGTGGTAGTTAGCCAGGCGAGTTCGATAGACCCTACCATCATCCCGACTCCATCATACCTGAAGTCCGGATATGGAACCCGGGACATTCGCGATAGAAGCCAAGCGGTAATACACTGCACCACGGAGGCAGTCAACAGTTGTAACTGGATAACGATCAAATTAACGTCTCCATATCTTTCCACATCACACGCACCCAATAATTTCATGTAGATACCTGTAGCACAATGTGATTTTCATTGTCGACAATAAACAAAATTTTCTTCATACACGTCGTAGCAAAATTTCACCTATGATTTCCCCCGAGTTCGCGCAAAGTAAACTGCGACTTTTGTAAACAGCATACACAATACGAACGATTTATTTTCTAGCCAAATGCAATTCCTATACAGTGTGTTTGTAAAAGCAATTCAATACACCAGGGCTTCCACAATAATTGTTTACACTTTATCCACTTCAAGCTCGCAATAGAACCAATAACGCTAACATATTTCACGGAGACTATACAATTTCACTTTTGTGAGAATCAAAAAAAAATGTCTTTTTATTTTTTAGAACAGCCTGAAGTGCAGTGGCAATAAAGTTTTAAATTTCACATGACCTCATAACTATGTAATCGTGTAAAATTATTCACGTCGCTTTCCCTACCAATCCTGTTTTCCAATTTGCATCCACTTTATTCGTCACATACGAAATGTTTAGACATGGCTGCGATTATATGGAGCAACAGGCGCTTCTTGTTCTTTATCATTTAATAGTTTCTAACGTTTATAGGCTAACACTTGGCTTCGGTTTCATCTGATGCTAAGTGACAATGAGGCCGTATATAGTGAAACGTGTTCGCGCTGAATACATCTGGCTCTCACTTGTATGACTGCCGGAACACAGCAATGCCGTCACTGTGACGCTTTATTAATTTCTCATAAAACTATAAATAAAATTCAGCAATATTGATAACATTGCTTAAAAATGCGTAACTACTTTTGACACGCAATGGTTTAGTGCTTACTAGTAACACAAAGTTCCCGGGTTCGATTATGGAATCACATTAGTAGGGTATGAATATTGGTAAGGTTTTTCGAACCCACCTCACTAGCTAGTTAGAGTTCATGTCATTCTGCCGCGATAATAACGTAGCGGTGTTCAAGCATACATTCACATGTATACTGGAACACGCTCTCACGAGCCAGAAGTATTGTTGTGGATGAACAAACGTCATCATCTCTGTCTCCTTGTCACTTAAGATCAGGTGCAATTGAGGTCAAATGTTAGGCCATAACCGATAGGATAAGTACTATACACTTTATATTCCAATTATTGAAACATGGGGTCTTATAATAAATAGAGAATAAGAGTACCATATGCTTCTACATTAAAATTCTAACAACACGTAACTATAGCCGGGCATAAAGCAGGAAAAGACGGCACATTACGCGCTTATGGATTGCTAAGTTATGGCTTAGGATTGCCTAAGCTCAGACTCCTTGGTTCTCTAAGGTAACGCAGCAATAATTCAGAATTTTGCCAAATCACAAAGAAATTCTACGTTTTATGTATTCATCAATAACTCAATATCTCTATACACTTTTACAATAACAGTTAAGTGCCCCAAAATTTCTTGTTTGGTTCTTCATAGAAGAGGCAACATTTTTGTAACTGACGTTAAAATCATTTGATCAAACAAAAGCGCGAGTGAGAGCCTTGTTGAATAAAGTGTACTCGTACTTTCAATTTGAAATTCGAATAGAGTAACAACGTAAACGTTTGTGCAAAAAGAATTTAATAAACGATGAAGTTGGTACAAATTCATAGATTACCGAGTCAATGCAGCGAAGGACATCGGTCACATATAATGTCAGCGTTAATAACAGCTCGTAAAATAACACAATACGGCCTATGCTCCAGGTTATACGAACAGTAATAATTAGGCACTTTCGACAGAAAACTAATTGCAATCCAATATGCACTCTCCCCAAATGTATTTTGATCTCTGCTAATATAAGAAAGACAAAACGACATTCTATCCGTGAATATAATTAAAAGATATAATTTTCCGTATTCATATAAAACTTGTGAAGAGGTATGCGAGAAATGTAGATTTTTTTTTTATTCTTTTAAATAATGAGTACCACCGTTACATTCGCCTATTGTGTATTTGATACAGAAGATTTAAATTAACCCGGAGGTACTGGAGTGGAGCCATTAAATGACGGTAACAAAAGTACATTGCAATATAGATTGAGCAACAATTTCATTGCGACTGCTATGTCAAGGGGTAAAGTGAGTTAATATCACGACAGGAAGCCAAAGCAACAATACACCTCCTACGTGTACCTGTGTTCGGAGATTTCTTTTCAATGGGAGCTCTGCAGATTACTTCATTTAAGTTTTCCACTTTTACCATATTTCGAATAACTTGATGGATTTACGTAGATTGACTGACATAGGCTTAAAAGAGCAAAGGTCCTAAAGTGACAGTCACGTACCTGTAGGCGGTGCTTATGATGGACTGTCTATCCAGATAAGGCCTATGTCTACTGGAGTGACTTCTATCATATGATGATGAATGAATATTTAATAACGATTAATAAATTAACTGGAAGTATTTGTGGTGAATAGTATTACGACAAAACATGAGTTAACAGGCATCTTTTAAAGTTATTCAATATCGTATCGTTGTTGTTAAAGCAGCATTTGGTATGTGCGCTTCACTAACAAACTCTCAGCTCAATCAGTTTGCTAGTCAAAGTTTCGATTGCTATCTCACTCACAGAACTATACGAGTAACTGCAAACGCTGAACAACAATTTTTGAAAACAATTTTCTAAGCGTTCTTTTAAATGAAGGTATATTTCGCAATATCATAAAGTTGAGCGTTCCGCACATTGCGGTTAATGATTATGATTTTAATTTTTATGCTTTCAAATTTAAATAGGAGTACGATCTACGCATACTGTGGAATTTTATAAAGAAATACATAAACATATACCGAACATGCAAAAGAACTATGCTTGAGGTTTCCCTATGTCATGAAATCAGTAATGAGGAGATTAGTAGGAGAACTTAAATCACCAAATAGCACAAATTATTGCTAGCCATATGTGGCAATGCACTGTAGGGGTACATTTGCTATAAGAACTGACGGGTGATGTAGCGCGAAACTGTTCGAGTGGCTCAAGTAGTAGACGTAATTTAGGCAGACCCCTACGAGGTGGACTGATTACCTGGTGAAGGTCTCGGGACGCTGCTGGATGTGGCCAACATAGTACCACTTAATGAGATTTCAGGGGAAGGCCTATGTTTAGCCGTGAGCGACAATCAACTAATGATAATAGTACTAAATATCTAAAAAATGTAAAACCAATTTACTTTACAAAATAAAATTAGATCATACAAACTCTGTGCTATAATTATTTCTTAATATATTTTATTCAATAAGTCAATAACTTTACTTGAAGCGTTATTAAGCTCGTTGAAAAAATGTTACTTACATTTCTCAGTATTTACTTAACCTTTCAATGGAGAGCAAAAGCACTAATACTTTATTATAGATTTATTATAGAAATTATTCATTCGTATCTTAAACATGGCGGGTGTATTAATTACAAGAATATATTATTTAATTTTAGTTTATTATTGTTACATCTTGCATTATGCAGAGTTATGCTTTTAAACAAATATCAATATTAGACATTATTTTCTACTTTTTGGATAAAAAGTCTTATTGTAACTTTAGTATAGTAAAATTTATATACTATCAGCATCATTCAAATTTTGAATCCCACATTAGACAAGTTGATTTTGTGGTTTTGATTGATAAAAACATACAATTCATCTGAAAAAAATTTGAGATCATTGCAAAACCAACAACTTATAAAAATTAACTGCCACCATATAAGTAATTTATCACGATTCAGGGTTAGGTAAGGAAACCTAATAAAATGTGGGACAACAAAGAGCGTTTACCATCTGGAAGCCTTGCGGCCTAGTATGTACGGATTGCTATTCGTGACTCGAGACACAGAGGCGGCTTTGATTTGTTTCCGGCCAGTACTAAAACTTACACGTGTTTAACTCTTGTAGAGTATTCCAGAATTTGCTAACATAATTTTTAATATAATTACAATAAAATAAATCGATTATATTTTAACGCTAAGCTTGGATGTCGCCTGATTTTAAATAACAATAATACCGTACATTTTAAAGTATGTTCGCCTAGAACTCTTCTGGCACTCACATGTATGACTGCCGGAACACAGCAATGTTATTATGGAAACCCTACCACAATCTGGACTCCACTACACCTGTGCCCTAGCAATGGAACCCGGGACTACGTTACAAAACAAGCGGTAAAAGTCTGAGCCATAAAAGCAGTCAAAAATTAAAGAACTTCAAAGATTCGCAGAAAACGTTTTAAAAGATTAAAATGATCAACGGTCTATCACAATGCAGTATCTGTCTAATCTACCGAATCTGTGGCTTCATTAATTATGGATTAAACTAAGCAGACATCGAAATTTAAAAAACAAGTTCCTACGCGCAAACAAACATAAAATTCTATTCTGGATTAAATTTAAATGTATTTGCCCGACATGGGTTTTTCATGCATTCATAAAGAAGCCCTTTTCTTTTTGACAATTTTAAAAGACCTTTATTTGGTTTTATCAAATTGAAACAGAATTTATATAGAAGGAAATTAAAAAAAAGCAAAACTTGATCTACTTTAGCAAACTTTTATGAAATATAAAATGATATTTTCAATCTTATTACCAAATTTTTACTGGCATAGCATATATATATTTCTCAAAAAGAATATCTAATTTATTATTTTTATGACATTGTATAATATCTCTTTAAGAGAAATTTTAATCTCTTTCAAACCACAAATAATGATTTTTATGAGCATTAATTAACGTCATAGTATAACACAATACTCGAAATTTTTAGACCATCTTTGATAATTAACAAATCTTTTCATTTTAGTTTTTTTAATATGTAACACTATCAACTACATTTAAAAATTAATAAAAAAAAATGTATTGCTAATTTGTTAATTATTATAAGATCATACAATAAAAAAAATACAAGAATATTATCAATGTAATGAATCCTAGATATTACTTAAGTATCTAATAAAACCTTTTGATATATTATTATTAAAGATAAATTTTAAACTTCGAGAAAGAAGATTTATGAAAACTTCCTAAGACATATTTATATTTCTATTAAAAAATTATTTGTACTTCGAATGTGATTCCCATACTGGGTGTAAAGGCTATTTTGATTTTTTCCTTAGAAATGTTTCGCTCTTCGGAATTTTATAAAGAGTTTAATGAAGGAGGAAAAAGTAAGTTTTCTTTATCCCCTGTTAAAAGCGACTAAAAGTGATTGTACAAATCCGATTAATTTAAAAACTTTTGATTTGGACTTTTTAAGAGTTAGGATTTTATTTATTTCTATATCTATAATCATAAGTACTCTATTTATTACTTAAATGTATTATAACGAGTGTTTTTCATTCGATTTCGCACGAAACATTGAGATGTTTAGGTTTTTTAAAAATAACCGAGTTACTTGACCAATTCGAAACGAAGAGTTTTTTCCAACCCTACTTGAGAAATTTTTTTTTTCTCGTTATAATATAAAACGTTTAATGTTTATTTCAATGTTTGTTTATAAATCACACAGAATGATTGACAGTTACTTTTAATTATTATTAAGAAGATCCATAATATTGAATGTTGATTGATATAATTTTAAATTTCATAGCTACGGACACATTTTGCACACACGGTGTGCATTCGGTCTCGATTGAGCTAAAAGAGCGTAACAAATATTATATACATAAAAAATCTTTCGGCATTCTAAAATTTTAATTGGATGCCGCGATGAGTGCTTCCCACGTCTAAGTCAATATAAATAGCCACCAACTAAGAACTAGGCACGCCCACAAACCTCTCACCTCTCTTCTCTAGACTTTACAAAGTATATTAATCGAAAACATAGTTTATGTATCCAGAATATATGAACATATATTTAAAAAAATGGCATATATTTTATGAGAACGATGACCTCTCAATCGAGTCTAGATAATAATTCATATATATGTATGTATGTATTTCTATATATATTATATTTTGATAGAAAAAGTGAAAACCAAATACAAACGGTAACCATGAAAATTTGAGAAAAAAATATTGATATGAAACTTTTATTCATTTCGTTTCAACTTTGCCTCCGTCGCGCACTAATATACAGCCTGCCTTGTAATACAGGTGAAATAGAGGTAAAGTGTTAGTCCATAGAAGATATCAAAATAAGAAAACACGGTAGTTCCAGTTCCGGATTCGGTGCCACGAGGAGTCTGAACGGTGGTAGTAGTTTTCCGAACCCGCCTGGCTAGCTACCAACCTCAATCTCTATCTGCTGATAAACACGCACCGTGTACATCTACACCTTCTCAATAATTTTTACGACGATAAATATTATATTCTAATACGTCAATTTTCAAATATATAATAAGAACAAAAAACTTTGTTTTTTGATAATAAAAACTAATGAATATTTAGTACACTAAAAATCCGTAATTTCCTTAACCTAATAAATTGAAAGAAGATGATGGTATGATTGAGAATTGTAAAACTACAAAAAGATATAATGTAACATAAGTAATAAGTATATTTGTTTTACAGAGTATAATGAAATATAAAAGTAATGAGCGGTTAGTAATTATGTTGGTACTGTTATTTATTTATTTAACCAACATGTCTTGTAAAGATATATATGTACCCACGGTAAATTTACGCTTGTACCCAATGAGCATTTTTAATTAGGCACGATGATAATTCTAACAGAACTTTCCACTTGGTATGCATGCAGCGGTAATGTCAGGGTCAAATGCTTATTATTACAGTCATCACCTTGACATATTTACAGTTTTACTTATCAACCTCATTAAAATGAGGATTTTATTTGAATAATACCTGTATAAATTTAGAAGATAAAAAAAATCCCTTCATCGCTTTTATAAATTATTTTAGTACGGGCTTTTAAAAGCTGTAAATGTAGCCAATATGTCTAACATCATTTTAAAATAGCGTATGACTAAAAACACTTCTATAGATCTTTCCCTGTGGCCTTAAAAATTCAACTTTTTATGATTTTTTGTGATCGTACAAATAGATTGTCAGTCATATTCATTATGATAGGCGGGGCAACATTCGGTTCCAGGTAATTAAAAATGATTTATTTAAGATTCCCTTATAATGATATTAAGTTAAAAGAAAAGGAGAAAAAATTACGTATTGTGACATACAGGTACAGTTATTCAAAGGAAGATATGATAAGATTGATCTCAACAATGTTCCGATATTGTATGAAAATAAAACGAAGGAAAAAAAAATACTGTCCATTTTGCTTTTTCCATCGCATTTAACTAATTAGCGAACAATAATACACTTTTCAATTCTTTAAGTCTCTACAGCTAAAGAGTGAAATGAAATCCATTAGTAAATAAACAGAAAGTTAAATTTTACTAAAACTTTGTTTTTTCTGTAAAAGACCTTTTCTTTTCTTTTTCTCAACAACGCATTTATATCAATAAATAGAACTGTAATCCATTAATGTAAAATAAATAAAAGGGAAAATGCAGTATTTTTCTTTATGAAATTCTAAACTCGTTAAAAATCGTAAATTATAGGATTTTTTGTTACATATATTTGTATATTGATCATTATTTTTTTCTTAGAAATATATATCAATAAGTTCACCTACACTATAAATTAAGAATAAAGATACTGAAACTTTATGATGAATTAAAATAAATGACGGACAACTGTTAAAAAAAAATATTTAGTATGTATGTGTGCTTTTTTTATCTTACATTTGTCACTAGTACCTGGTACATGGTAAGGAGCACTTATTCTTCCTTAACTTCGTCTTTACCTTTTATAGTGATAAATTAAGTAGGTTGTATTTCCATATCATGTGAGAGTAAAATTTATTAAAATCTACTGAGTAACGAACATAATCGTTCTATTTATATGACTGTCGGTTTGTCTTATTCCAACTAAAAAGTAACAGAAAGTAAAAAAAAAAATTAAAAAATTTTGTGACAAGTAATTGGATATCTCCAATAACTTAATTTACCACTTCACTATTAAAAAGAAAAATTATAAAGCTGAAAAGCCAGATTCTATTTCTTTCCTTTTTTTGGAATGTATATAATTTCTTAATATTTTTTAAAGTTACTAATTATGAAAAATTACTCTCTCTACTCATCGAATGAAAGCTGATTAATATATAGAAATAACAAAATAATCTCTGAAAGCTATCGGGCCATCGGCCAACAGCAAGCTAAGGCTTGCTGTTCGAATTCTTTAAGCCGATTTACTTGCAATTTCCGATCGAGTAGATGCCGTTAAAGGGCGATTTAAAGACTGCGAAACATTTATTGCACCAACGCAGCTACAATTAACAAAAAAATAAACATATTCCATTTTTTTTTAATTTACATAAAGCTAATATTTTATCCTAATTTGACGTTATATTAGGTGACAATTAGGCAGGAGATGGCCGAATATGTACACTCAAAATATTTATAACTGCCGGACTCACTAACAGTGTCAAAGGCAAAATGTCAATATGTGAATACAGACTATATAAGGCAGGCGGGTTTTGAGAAGACTATCACAATCTGACCATTATATGAGCCCAAAATATTTTAATGTCAAAAATGTTCGATTTTATATCTGATTTGATTCTTTACAAAACTCCATGATTAATCTGAGATTAATTGATAATTTAATTTGTAATAGTAAAATTTTCGTCATAATATCGGGTCACATAAATCCTGCGCCTGCGTCTGACAGAAAATTCTTGATTATTTCCAAGCCATATTCTATACCTCTATATCTATATTTAGTCTTTAAATCACGAGGATGCAGCGAAACGGCTCTGGTCTTCGCTTTATGTTCACAAGATTCTAAGTAGTCGTTGCGAGTTCTAAGATTTGTCCCAGCTACATAGGGTAGAAGAGAGCAGATAAGGGAACAGTCTATATAGACTTGAAAGGAGCTATGGTAGGAGACTGACACGAAGAATTTCGATCATTACTTCATCCTCGATCTGGTCACCTCTCTTACGTTCGCAAGACTGGTCGATCCGAAGTCAAGGTTTTGGCCCGGTGGGATAGGATAAAATGAAATTATTAGGGAGTAGTCTTAATACGCCTCAGATAAGCCAATAAGAAAATTTCATTAAATTTTAATGATTAGCAAATATACTTTGATCCTTTCTATGTGCCGTGACAAATCTTTGAATATCCTTATTCTAAGAAGTCAACAGTTCGATTTCCAAATTAAAATGAAAAGAGTTAAACCATAACCGAATATTAAAAAGGCCAACAATCTAATACATTATTCTTCTTCATAGATAAAAATTCAAAATCAATATATTCGTATAAACGGACACTATTGCATACATTTCCTTCATGCGATGAACAATAACATGCTAATCTGAATTCATTATTTAAAAAAAAATATCATATAAAATGGCGAACATATCTCCGCTTTGTTTCATTGTACAAATTTTTATTTAAAAATTTTTAATATTTAGGTAAATTTTAAGTTTATTAGATTAAGTATAAAATGATAAATATTTTGAATATTGAGGTAAAGATAAAGACATGTTTTTTATTTTGATGAACAAGAAGGTTTCACTAATAGAATTTAATATGAATAATAAGGCCTTTATTTATTATTTTATTGCAATCTAAGATTTTCAATAATATTAATAATTTTTCAATAAGACATTTAAAATTATCTACACCGCGATATCCATAATCAATACAATTGCAATAAGAACTGATTTAATTTTTACTTTTAGATAATTGATAATTATAAAAAGATAGTACAAAGGTTTCTGTATTCGCGTTCAAAAACGAACTCAAGATCGAACTGCGCCGCTAAAGTCATAAATGAAACAGAAAAAGTTTAATTATAACATTTAATATTTCAAATTTTAATATTTGATATAAATTGATGAACTTTGGTTGTGACGCATGAACATTAAATAGTACTCGAAAAATTTACTTTATGAATCGAAATTACTAACCATCTGTTTTTAAAAAAAATTCAATCCATTATTACTATCGTAACTTTAATATAGGAGCACGCTGTAGTTTGCATGATTGACAGTAATTTCACAAATGAAAATACTAAAGTTTTCTGTTTTTTTTTTATATATTTATTTATTTTTATAACCAAAAACTTTTTTTTAGAACAATTCATATATGAATATGTAATTAAAAACTGTGGAGTACTGTTACCAGATTATTTTTTTCATTTAATTAATTATTTAATGGATTGTAATAATGAAATCGAAAATTATTCATCAACCTTGGCTTGTTGATAATATATTTGAATTGATAAATCAATGGTTTAAAAGAATTTGTGAACAAAGTGTCCTCTCTTATTTTATTTGTTCATTGCGATTTTTTTATTATATTACTATTTTATTACTCCTAAGTGCTTCGAAGCTGCACATTTTTTTTTTAAGTTTGACTATAAATCTGTATGGCTGATGTCTATTTAATATCAGTTAAGATAATAATTATTCTCGAATATTTCAATAACATAAAATCGTTATGATCCAAATCGTTACAATTTTTTTTTATTTTAATCAATATTATCTTACAAATGTTATGACCTATGTCCAAAAGCTTTGCGATATTCACAAAAACTTCAAAAAAAAAAGACCAGAAGACAGAGATGTAAAGAAATATTTTCATGAATATTTTTTTCAATCCGAACATATTCCGATGCAATCGGAGTATATTGGCCGATTTTAAAGTTTAATATTTTCTTTATTATAATTTCAGTAAAAAAAAATTAAAGTATTAACATTATATTTACAAACAGAATAAGTTAATAAAAATGAATAATTGTTTAATAACGGCTTTAATATATTTACAATATATTAGAGCAAAATTAACTTACGTATCCGTTGAAGGTTTTATTTTGCATATGAATTAAGTGAGAATACTATCTTAAAATGCGACAATGAAACATTACAATACAAATTCGTATATGTTTAGCACAAAATACTTAAGGTTATCTTACTGTAAATTTTTTATAATACTACCTTTTGTTATATATTTAAGGATGAATAAAATGAAAGTCAAGGAGATATTATCATTAATTTTATTATATTTGTCTCTCTAGACTCCCGTGGCCGTGAATGTTTTTAATCTTTTTTAGCTAAGCTATACCTATCACCTATAAGTTGGTAAATTAAGTTAATAACCCAAATATCTTCGTTAAAACTGTTCTCTTTTATCTTTTTTTTTTGCCAACACAATCTGATAATATCACGTCTCTTTGTATTCAATTGTATTGAAAAAATATTAAATAATGTTTTTAATTAAATAAAACAAATAATTAAAAAAATATTATTAAAACAAAAAATTTGTAATATCAATTTTGTATTAAAATGAGACTGCTGACTTTGCAATCCCTTTCAGTCGTTAATATTTAATTATTTGATTTAATACATTTTTTCCCGAAAAATAAACATAAGAATAAACGGAATTTATTTTTTAAATGGCGAAAATTTTCTATTTTATTTACGCTTACAATATAAAAAATAAAATATAAAAACGAACGCGACAACATCGAAGTAAACAGCGTGTAACAGGTGTTAGGCTCGCGAATATGATCACCGCGAATTCTCCTCCTAAGCTTAAAAAAAAAAGTATCGCAAAGCATTCATAAAAAAAAATCGCGGAGTATTTACGCTACAGCATTTGAAAAAAAATTTTTTTCACTTACCTGGACGACGAGGAGCCGCGCAAACCGCGGCCACCGCCAGGAGCAATATTGCTATCACACGCATAGCGCCGCGTCACCCGATGAAGTGACTGTGTTTACCTTTGCCGTTTCAGTTCTAGGCGCGCACTTGCGCACCGATCGATACCCGCCCACATCACAACTTCTCCTTAACAGAATCAAAACGTCCCAACTCACTATTTCAATCTTATTCTCAGTGCCGTAAACTGTTAACCCGCCACGCTTAAGTCCTTTTTACACAAGGGCATCGCCTAATTTTGCATCCTTCCATTGTTGTTACTCGCAAAAACATATCTATTGCAAGGCTCTACAGTCGAATTTACAACTAACTGAGACTTGCTAGAAAATTCGCGGCACCAATAGAATATCTTCACAGTGCACGAATGACGTCCTGCTATCGTAAAACATAAGAAATTACACGTGTCTGTTATGATCATTTACGACACATTAATTGACAGCACGGTAATTAGAAAAAAAAGGTACTTTTTGATTACCATTTTGCTAACTTTGCCGGAGGGATTACAGTACTGGTTGTTGTATTAAATTTCTCACTCACTAGGGCCACCTTTAACACGACAGTAACGACCTGAATATCAGTGTCACATATTAATAACCTTTATATCTATGTCCTGTGATACCAGTGGGTAATCAACTAGTGCTAAAAGTACAATTTAATAATATTCACAAATAAAATGTTAATCTCATGCTCATATTTAAACTAATATTTATGCTTCAGAGATGACACAAAATTTTAACTCATTAAAAATTTTCCAGGGATATTTATTAAGTAAAATAATGAAGATATAATTAACTTACATAGGCACACAAAATGTTAATTAAACAATGAGAAATGTGTAGGTTTCGTTTACACGTTCAATTTTATGTTCGTATAAAATCATATGGTGAGTAATTTTCTCGCGCTATTAATAGATTTCAACGAAGCACTCATAATGAAGTTTGAAGAATACATAGAAAATATCTTATCTTATTAAAGCCCCTGGTTTCTATGTTGCACAAAGAATGTTTCTCTTGCTGTAATATAATTTACTCAACTCATACCTTCCATTTTCACTGTCGAACACTTTCTACGAGTATGTACAAAGAAATCTGCACATTATGGTAATAAATAGATTAACAGAAATAATTCATACATATACAAAATTGCTTTCATAAATTGACGTATCACTTAACATTTTGCCAACGTCAAATATTAGCTATTGCCGATAAAATAAAAGAAACCTATGCAATGGACTAACACTAGATGTTCATTTTACATGATGTTAGGTGACAATGAAGTTGTAGATGGCAAAGCGCGCTCGCCCAGAAAACTGGTGACATGTATGATAGCCAGAACAAAGCAATGTGGCCTAGTCGACAGATTAATATTAAAAAAGGTAAGCGGGTTTGAAAGCTCCTATCAGCTGTACTGTACTACTCGTGCGTTGTGGGTACCGAACCCGTGACCTCAGTTACAAAGTGAGCATTAAACCTCTGCGTCACGGATGCTGTTAAAGCGATGTCTGTCATTTTTATGTGCTGTTAATATTATCAATAATGTCACATTTTCTTGTTGTTATATTGATCCTTAGAAGAGTCTAAGTGGGGTAATATTAAAATGTATTATTTCATCGGGCCATCTATATCTGAAAGCGTAAAAGTTCACTACATATTGTATCATATAGAACAATTACAAAGCTTTTTATTCATAGTGAATTAAATAAACAAATGAAATTTAGATACACGTTGTCCTGAATTCGATTGCCGGGCCAAAACGGTGAGTTCTGCAGTCTGATGACGGAAGGGTTTCTTCGAACTAGCGAGGCTAGCTTCCTATTATCTTCAATGTCTACGTGCCGCCATAACGGAATTGCTGTTTCACGAGACATACATATGACAGTCATATCCAAGGCTAACGCGCTTAACCATCGGCCACCTCATTGTGACTAAATGTCACAAAGAATTTTAATTCAAGTGCTGACATATTGTCGACAAAAAATACTTTTATTTTTAGTTTTGTTCATAACACAATTAAGATTTGCCCATGAGAACTTGTAAATATGTACGAAAATTAACCCTTTTGTTAAAACCTGTAGTGTTCATATTACATTCAAAGCATTTGTGTTCTGTTAAATAGATTCAGCGGACTTAATTAAAACGGACATGTGCTTAATGAATATTAAAACGTTGCAGGAGATAAACGTCAAAACAGCTTGAATCGAGTCGAGAAGCAGCAACAAGTAGAGAGTTATTTCAACGTAGAGACTATATGACGTAATACATTAAAGGTTAAACGAACAAATGTAAATCTATTTTATTACGATGTAATAATCTTTCACTGCCTCCATGACGCAATGGTTTACCAATTGCCTTGTAACATGGAGTTCCTATGTTCGAGTCCCGAGTCACGTGAGTAATGGAGTGTCGTTGGTGGTAGTATTTCGACGCCTCCTTACTACCACACTTATTGACAATCTGCCATGGTAATAATATTGCTGTGTTCCCGTAGCCATATATGTGAGAGACAGGAGTATTCTGGGCGACCACACTTTACTATCTACTGCTTCATTGGTCCTTAACATCAAGTTTTATCCATTTACCGATGAAATAAAAGGTAAAGGAGTAAGCGGTTCACGTAATGTTATGTGATGACCGTCACTAATGGACAGTCGCAACACCTGGTACCCCGCCACTGTTTTCTTCGCGAAAGGGGTAAACTTTTTTCGTAGAAATCGCTAATTCGTAACGGTCCGAAAATAGACAAACGAGTGATGTGATTCCGCAAATCAAATGATAATTAAATATAATTATTTATCGTTTGCGTGACGTAAAGTAACGTATCTAAAAATCTCAACGGCCGTTACCTGTTCGATAAATGGATCCGATTTGCGATTACAATATGTTCACATTTTATCATTTACATACGTTAATGCCGAACTATGGTGACATCTGTTATTAAATTCATAAAACTGGTGAAGCGATATTATACTCTCAAATCTAATTCTTTCCACTTACTACACTATCCTATCTATACTAAAACTGTCCACTCCGCTCCAATCTTCAACTTGCCCTGTAGCATAATAAATACGCCACAGTGCCATGGAACGCAGAGGACTGTGGTTCGATTCTGGGCCTATAAGAGTAGTGCAAATTTGGATTCTAATAGTAGGAATAATTGCTCTACGATTCACTCAAATACTAATCCAGTGGACTGTATAGAATAGCAGTGCATAAAATAATAAAAAATTAAGCTAAAATGCAACATTTTTTAATTAAATAGGATCTGTAACAATCACTTTTAATCGTCCATCAAATGAAAAATGCAAAAACAATCGTCTTGCTTTCCCATGCTAAGAGTAACTGTAATATTTTTAATGAATATTTTTTACATACGAGCATAAAAAAAAATATTCATCGAAGTCTAGAACGTTCCATGGGAATTCAAGCTAAGGATATATAAAAGGAGGAGCAGATATAATACACGTACTCGTAGGAGTGCATGAAATTGAAAACCTTCTTGTCGCCCGTTAATGAAGCAACAAGACGTGTTGAAACTTCATATTAACGTCATTTTATGCAAATTATTACGCCTGCAAAGCATCACATTGCGCCGGTTGTTTCGTGAATATTCTTGATAATCCTGTATTTTCGTTACTCCAAACGCTATGCAACCTGAAACACCGATATGTTTATATACCTCTGCTCGGCGGTAAGCAAAAACATTATTATAACACTGCTTTTCACATATCTAGCCATCATCCAGGAAAAGAGGTTTTATAATATTAGAATAGAAAATAGGAGTTAAATATATTTAGAAATCGTGAATTCCTTGAACAGTAAATATTACATAAAATTGTAACTAGACAGATAGATCTAAACAACCTATTAAAAAAATATTTTCTTTAGTTCGCTTATCACGTCAGAAGTATTAAGCTCACAGGTTTTTAAAATAATTAAACCTATTAATATTTTTACCTAGTATTACGGCGCATAATATTTTAAACAATAGTCTAATTTTGATGGTAAGTAAAAATAGTATTACCACAAATTAGTTACATATATCCCATAAAGGTTTGAAATAAAAAAAAAATTCCAACCCGTGGGTTGGAATTTTTTTTGTTGGTAGGCTAAGAAATATTGTATGTGTATCTTTTAATGAAATGATGAAGCTTTATGAAACCTTATGAACATTTCCGCTAAATGGAACAATTCTTTTTTATCGATTATTATTTCAACCATTTCAACTTTCACAGTAAATAACTGTAAAAAGTTTTAACATCCACCTTGGTGATATTAGTGAGGACAAGTAAAAAGAAAAAATAATTATAAAATATTATTTTAAAGATGCTGCATAAGTTATGACCGATAGACATATCGTATTAAGATAACACATACATTTGTCATATTACTTTTTAATAAAATAGTTTTGTGGTCTAATGTAAATTAGAAGCGATGTGTTCACATATATGATACGCTCAGGAAAACACTCCTACTTTGACACACCGCCGACTATTTATTTGGATCTCTAGTTTCCTATGCCATTTAGTTGCATACTACGAATACATAAGTTGTAAAATATTCATATATTTTTTTACAAAATAATGAGCAAATATATATATATATATATAT